>JAQGBH010002909.1:0-22013 GCA_034698265.1 Sminthurinus aureus
GTCTCACATTACCCCAATGTGCACAGACATCCAGCCGGACACGAGGAAAACAATACTCTGCTTCGCATCGTAAAAATTAAAAATAGAGACGTTACAAACGTCGTGTATGTATGTAAACGTTCAGTGATAGTTTTCATGAGTGAATGATAAATTTTATTCTCAGCTAGAATCTAAAACCTAAAATCTAGAATACAACCACCAAAATGTTTTAGATGTCACTAAAAGCTAAAACTGTACAGTATTTTATTTTGTGCTAGCAGTAAAACAATGCAAAACTTCATATGTGTAAAACTCTCTTGTAATTTGCAATTTTACAGCATTTACGGATTTATGTTTCCTCTGATGCGCACAGTTTCTGTGTTTTATTACCACGAGCTTTGTTTCTTGTTTTCAAGTAGTTTATCGGTAAATTGACTTTAGATATTTTCTGTACTGAGATTCAAGAAACTGTCATGTAAAATGTAAATTGTACATATTATTATATTTTTTCATCTAATGTCTAGTACATAATACAGCAAGTAAAGGAAAGTCCAAAGTCCAAATCCATTGATGACTTGTGTCAAAATAAAAAGAAAACTATTCTAATTATAACCGCCTCTTTCTTGAAATTTGATGCTGTTTTTATAGTTTACATGGTTTGCATTTGGGCGTTTTTGCATTACATATTTATTTGAATTTTGCGTTAACTATAACCTTCGTTTTGCCGTTTAGAAGTAGTCCACTGACCACTGTTCACTGTTCACTGTGAATTTATTTCATCACTTTTGATTGCGAGAGCATTTTTAATGTCCGTACCTATACCTAATACATATCGTATGTCATATTACATATGTATGCGTGTTATCCTCTATCATGAAATTTTTGCACAAACCCGAACCATTAATTTAATTAACTACGTACATAATCCATATGCATGAATTTAACAAAGTCTGAATTACTACGTAGAAAATATACTGGAAAACCGCAGCAAAAATGATATCGTTTCCCTTTTCCTGATTTGATTCTTTTTCATGCAAAATACGTATCATATTGCAGTTTGTATAGTATATAGTGTACAGTATACAGTGTAATGAGTTGTAAAATTACTTGCTAAATGCACACGTCATTTTGACATTAGTAGTTAAATCAAATTAAATTATTAGACTCGCCAAAAAGTGAATTTTATTTTGCATCTGTTATTTTATACTTTGCGCAATTATTTTATTTTTTTGACTTCATTCCAAAAATGTTAAAATTAAAATTTTGCTACAAAAGTTTTAAAATAGAGTATAAAAACCGTCTTCATCACGGGAAGATTCCGTGATTACAAAGTTACAACCAACAAAAAACTAATAGACTCATCTTCATATTGATATTTATCATTTTAGAAGAGAGGACTTTTTGAATATATTATTCTTTTTGATTATTTGGTAAGACGTCAGTAGTCAGTAACAATCTTTCAATTCAAAATATTATTTAGACATTAATTGAAAAGTAAAATACACAAATTTCTCATGTTTTCAAATTAGGTAACATCATTCAGCATGCGATTGACTCGCATTGCTGCGTTAGTCTTATTAATTTCACTACCAACATTTCCAGTCAACTCCTCAGACGCGGATTTTCTGGGCATTCCGTGTCTGGATGAAAATGGTTGTAATTTTTCCACAACGCATCTGTACTGTTCCTTAAAATCGAGTATGGCAAGAATTTGTCATTGTCGAAGGAACCATTTCTATGATCGCACGCAAAAGAAATGTTTGATTGGTGTTGGAAGTCCATGTGACGCCCCCACAAGTCATGTTAAAAATCCTCAAGAATGTATTTCTAGTGCAGTGTGTATTTTTCCGATCGAAAATGGAAAAAGGTCACAGATGGGCACTTGCAACTTGAAGTCAGATTCAACAAGTCTACCGGATGACATGGAGAAAACAAAACAAAATCATAATTCACCTGACATAATGAACGGTCGAGAAAGGACCTCCACTTTTCGCCCAGTTCCTTTTCTCACAGTCAATCAGCATGACGTAGAAAATGATCAAAGTCATTCAGTATCCACGACGGTATCATTGTTGGGACGTTCATGTACCACAGCTGAGTCATGTGAACAATATCGGACATTTTTGAAATGCATGCCGACCAAAGTCGGCAACCAATGTGACTGTGGTAAAATCGCCTCCTTTGACCATGAAAAACAAGTCTGTCTCCTATCCATCGGAGCTCATTGTAGTATTCCCACGGATGAGAATGAGAATCCACAAAGATGTGTAAAGCATGGAAAATGTATACCCGAAAAAGGTGAGCGAGGGAAAACTCTTACCACAGGCAAATGCTGTGACCCGATCAATCAGCAAAGTTGTATTGAGTACGCTCAAATAACGACTACTTCTCCTGCTCCTCATTCCACCACTATAAAAACAACGTCTTCTGTCAACCCGCTCCCTCAAGTTCAACTTCAATCACGCGAAAAAGATCTACAAGGCAAAATGTGTAATCCATCAAAAAAGAACGAGGATTGCAATGGAAGACAAACTCATTTAAAATGCTTGAGAAAAAGTGCCCAAAACCCCGAAACTGTTTGTCATTGTGGGCGAAATCATTTCCATGACTCCAATCAAAAGAAATGCTTCATTGGTATTGGAAGTGCTTGTAGCGCGCCCACATTTCATGATAAAACTCCTCAAGAATGTATTTCAACCGCAGTGTGTGCTTTTCCGATCGACAATGGTAAGATATCACAAGGAGGAGGTACCTGTGTCTGTCGTCATGAAAAAAGTGCAAGTTCTACATGTAATGAATATGTTCCTCAAGAGCCCTTTATTTCACAGGGTACCGCAAGTCGAATTTCTTATTTTCCTGTTCCTTTTACTCTGGTAACTTGTTACATCATGGCGTATTTTATTTCCTGATGTCTGGAATCTGGAATTCAGAATTCACAAATGTTGTTTAAAATTACTATTTATTGTTTGTATTTTGTTTTTTCTATTGTATATTGTATTGGATTTGGAATATGTGCAATGAAAAATAAATATTATAATATACAAAAGTTTTATTTCATAAAGTGTGTGTACATAATTTATGTTATTTATTTATTTATTGCACTTTAGTGCGTGTTTAACATGAGTCGACAAAAGTCATCCATACAAAAGACGGTTCTTCCCCCAGGAACACGACTTAAAACTAAAATAAATATGTTGCATCCTTTTATTCAAGAAAAGCTGGAAAACTAGAGTTCATGTGAAATGTGAAACATTGAGTTTCTCGATCTCACAGATCACAGAAAATCGCAGCAGAAATTTGAGACACCTATGGACTATGGACAATGGGACAGATTAAATCATAAAGTGATTCAATCTGTTTAATATATTTAATAGATTCTAGATTTGAGATTTAATACGTCGAGCCTTGTCAAATGTCGATATATTTAGGATTTCCAATTGTCAATATGGTTAAAAATTAGAGTAAATTTAACCCAACAAAAAAGCATTGAAGTAAAAAGATACAACCATAATAATACAACCATAAGTGTATTTACACTGTTTTTTTCAATATATTATACGTAATTCCAAATTCCAATTGTCAGGATTTATCATGTATAACATACACTAATCAACTTTAATCGATGTATGTAACAAATAATGATTTAAATTGGAGAAAGGCATGTCGAGTAGCCCTGACACTGTCAAGGCTTCCAAACTTTAAACTAACCACCAAATTCATTAACTCTTACTTGTACTCCTTACATGTCATGAAGGTCGGCATTCATCTTTCTCGTCTCACTTGAATAGTGCATCTCGTTGCAGAGACAAAAAGCATCTACTCTGTACTCTGTGTACACTGTACACTGTACACACTACACACAAAAGTGCTTGTAAAGTCTCTTATCATCAATTTATAGAGTAAAATGAGGAGTTATGTACAAAATGCACCTTTCAGTCAAGTAGCATTGGAAAGGTGGAAAGGTGGATAATGTACGATGAGAGTAATTATTTTTGCATTTCTGTGAGATTTGAGCACGTGTTGTACATTGTACATATTGCATGCAATTTCTGACATTTGCTTTATACACGCATTGATTTTGACAGAATCGCCAGTGGATTTACACTTAAAAGCGTGCATAATATGTTATGCCCAAGTTTTTTTGGGACGTGATTCTAGTTTTCAGAAAATTCTGAATGTCTTTTATTCTTGTATTTTTTACCTCAAAAACAGGGATCTAGATATTATTGCTGTGAATTATACAAATTGTATTTTGACAAATTGTAATCATTGTTTTAAATACACAAACTTGTCTTTCAAAATCTCCGCCATTCTCACTCTTTTTGCTCCTTCGACCCACGTCCTTTTCTGGATTCTTGATTATAGATTATGGATTCTAGGTAATAACTGGATAAAATATAAACAGTTAATCATTACAGGATGCATCATCATACATTTGTCGCTCCTTTTGAACTTTGAGTATGAGTCATGTTGTTGATTGTTGTGTATTGGGTAATATTTAATGCACTTTTTACCGAATCTATAAGTATCCATTCCCACGATATAAACCAAAAGCAAAAACATACATTGTACAAAATACATTTTATCTAGCTCCTAGTTCCTTGTATCAGTACATTTTCACTCATTTTATTAGGTATACATAGGCTCGTTCACTCTACTTGATTACTCACTGTTCAACGTTCAACACTCAACTTGGAGAATTTTATATCAGGCTCATTTTTCATTTTCCCATCATTCGGTGTCCATCTCAATTAAAGTTCAAAGTATGAAGCGCACATAGTCTATATCTCCGAATGTTATGCGTCACACAGCTAGATATTAGATATCTATTTTACATTACACAATGACAGTTACATCAACTGTTGTTAAAACAATGGGGAAGAGGAAATCGTGTCAGCAAGAAATTATCAAAGTGCAATCAACAGTCCACAGTGTGCACAATACATATGTATTATATGTAGGTGATGAGTGATGAGTATTAGTTCACGGGTTGCATTTGTTACACACTTTGATATTTTTATTTATCTCCTTGTGTCTTGCTTATTTCTTGAGCATAATTGATGCATTTATTTATGACCATTACAGCAAAAAATGTACATGTTATTAATTTTTATAGAATGTGCAGAAAGAAGAGACATGAAATTGGTGTGATATTTTGTACTTTAAATGGATGCGAATAAACTAAACTAAACTACATTACAATTTACACAATGCATGAATAAATAAATCAAAGAGCTGGGAACTAGTGAACATAGTAAATATTCGTAAACAGGATGCAGGATGAAAGCAAAACACAAAACGTATAATCAATATTTACAGTAGCAGCTTGGCTATATTATATTATATTATATCACACCTTTACAATGTAGAACGGAGACAGTGAGAAAACAGTAAATATGTAAAGAACGGATAGTGCGGAAATTCATGTCTTGTTTCGGTATTTACTTGTTTCTTGAACTGAACTATGATAAGTAGCACTACATATTAGCTCATCTATTGCCCATCATAATTTATTTTACCTATAAATATGGCTCATTATTCATTATTCATTATAAAGGCATCAACAGTCACCATTTGATTTGAGATTTGAGTATCTTATTGTGGTTGTAGGAATTTTAAGTTCAATCACTCACAGATAACAAGAATAAATCACTGGAACTGAATTCTTGCATGTGGGAAACGATAGACAGTTAAGTATACTCTGTGTACTGATTTCTGATGCCATGTCATTTTATTATCATGGAAAACTTTTCCTTGATAATTATATGTGAAATATACTCTTTTTCGAAATCACATAATAATAAATAATCGAATGAAAATGGAATGATTTTATTGTACAAGAAATTTTTTAAATACTAACCCGTGCTCATGATTAGAGATGTATAATGTATATCCGTTTTCCTTCCATACAATTCGGCATTAGGAGTAGAATTTACTTGAGTAACGTATTTATTACACGAGCATATGATTTTGTGTACAAATATGCAAAATATGATGTCTTTATGCGTGTATTATGTATTATGTATGCTCGGATGTATGATAGCATGACCACTGGCTTTTGTTATCGGCAACATGCATGAAATATGGAAGCAGCACACATGTATTACAGAAATGTATCATGTATTCTTTATACTTTATACACAGTCGGCAGAATTCAGATTGTGCTTGTTCTTTTATACATTTAGAATTTAGAATACAAAGCTTTGTTACATTTCCACCAGTAACTCCAAAGAAAAAATTCAACTAGAAACAACGTGGAAATACATAATAATTTAATATACCAAAAAGTTATGCTCATCAAGCTGTTGTTAGATCTTAGATCTTTGACTTGAGATTGGAGATGCGTGCAAGAAAAGTTTAGACATAATATTAAAATGTAAGGTATAAATTCCGGAATGCCAAAGTCACCTTCCTTCACCTTGAATTTATTTTACTCTTTTACTCTTTTTTTGTGCTCTCAAAATTCAAAATTCAAAACTTAACACTCAACACTACACAAATTCGTTTGTCTTAAATTTTTTTCGCTTGTAGATATAATTGTAGAACTGAAAAAATTAAGCAGAGTTGGCTGTTGGCTGCTTTTGATTTTCAATTTTTCATGGACTTTGAAAAACATGCCCAATCCCAAGTAAATGTATGATATAAAATACAGAATATCAGTAGTATTGATATTCAAATCCAAAATTTTGTACCGGCTTCCACATTCATACATGGATTCCTCTCTTTGTTATTCGTGTAAACAAAGGTAAAATTGCGAGGTAGAAACCTAAATTCGAGTATAGTCCATTAAGAATGCGTATTGCGGATATATACAGAAACGGTATGCAGTCTAGTGATAGGATGTATTATTTGGGCTTTGGGCTGTACAAAGTACATAGTATACAATACAGTCGTACAGTCTGAGACCAGTCTGCAGTCTGCAGTGTGTGTAGTGTGTGGTAAATGGTAAACGCAATGCATATTTTATTAGTTAGTTGCGACTTGTGACTGTTCATTTAATTATACACTATGTACTATACATAATGGACAATGGACATATTTTTCATATACCAAATATGTTACATTTCATGTGTAAACACCTGGAGAGATACAGGTACCGCCATGTACATACATGTTTGTATGATCCACTTTAATACGCGCTCGATATTACGTAAACTCACAAAAGGACGAATACACAGTAGGTCCAGTACTCCGTATTCAGTGGTATATATTCATAAAAGCCTCAAAATTACTTTTATTATTCATGATTGCGAGATTGCACATATTCGTGTGTACGTAAAACGTAAATGTAGTTCGTAGTTTGTAAACAGAACTTGGAGAGTCGAGAGGTATGACTGCGGTGAAAATTGTGTGTGAATTTTATTGTAAATTGTAGGAGTGAGAATACACGAGCTGCAAAACAGATTTCGGAAAATGATAAATTAATAAGAGTGGTAAGGTAAAAAAACAGCTCTTTCCTTTTTGTTTTGTAAAATCATTTGTACAGTGTATAGTATACATTATTGACAATTGAGAGTCCAAAAGGAAGTAACTAATTTTTGGTCGTTATACTCTTCGTTTTGCATATTTTGTTTCTGTGTAATGTGCAGTGTCAATGTTTCCAATTTCTAATTTCCAACGATGGGAGAAAAACGATACTTACAACTTGATGGGACACAATGTACAACTGACAAGTGACAACTTTATCAAATTATCACAAGTAAGCCATTTCATTGTACATTATTCTTTATTATTTATAAGCACATTTTTCCTCAATTTTTTTACAAGAGCAGGACTATTACTCAAAAGTTTTTAAAAATGAGAAAGCACAGAGCGCAAAAAGCATAATACAGATATGTATATTATGTTATTACTTTTGTACTTTGTAGCCAAGTAGCTAGAGTGAAGAGTGAAGTCCAAGCAACAGGCTCATATTTTTCGTATTACATTTGTACTTTCTGCATAGAAAATGGTTTAGACTTATCTATCAGTCGTTAATAACACAAGGGTAAATAGGAGAAGAAGCGAAGGAAAATTCCCTCAATATGGATTTATGAAGGAAAATACATTAGAGCAGCATTTTAAGTTTTGGTGTTTGGTCTTTTGTCTTCATCATTTTGGGATTGTGATTTTATATTCTATTTAGCAGTGTCCTTGATTTTAAAAAACTATGGATGTTAAAAGTTAAAACTATTACTTGTTACAAATGTATATAGAGTTCTATTAAAATTCTATATTCTTTTGAACGCTGGAAGCTGGAAATTGCTTACGGAAATCGTCAATAGTTGTCAACTGTCAATTCATTTTTACGCTATTGTGTTAGTGGCAAGTGCCAAGTGCTATGAAGTCAAACTAGTTACTGCTTACATCTATTACATCTATTTTAATATTAAATACACTTGTGCAGTTGCACTCACAAAATAATTGCATAGGTATAAGTACTCCTCATGGATAACAGAACAATGAACAATGCAAGTGTAATGTGATACATGGAATTTAGCATATTGTTCCTCTCACCGACACGTAAACAAATAATACTGAATAACTGAAAAGAATAGTGACTTTGTCTCTACATGGAGATAATAATAATTGTAGAATTCTACAAGTACTTGGTTTCAAGTTAATTCATGTGTTGTTAAAAATTCATTTTTGATTTTAATTTTCCACTAGTTGATTCTTATTTACTTTTCACAATTTTTTACCAGTTTCAGACGATTGGAAAATTCAATGAGATGCTGTTAAAAGCGTGTGCAAAACTTTTATAAGAGAGCCCCCTGTAAACTGTATAGTGTATGTTGTATGCATAACAGTTGTAACACGTATATGCTGTATCTAAATTCAGAGTCATCCAGTGACATGTATTGAGAATTCAGTATTCAGTATGTAATATTCTATGTATGTTACATATTATTGTGTATCTAGATATTATGTATACATGTTATATGTATATGTGAGTTTGCGGTTAGTTTTGTATTTTTTACGCGTAAATTCAAGGCAAAATTGGCCCTTGCCTCTCAAATAACCCAATGAAATGGAAAAGGAGTGCAAAATTGTTCACTCTCCTCTCCTTTTTTTGGCCCCATGTGTGAATGTTCATATGTCTATGTACAGTGTACAGCATAGTATTTAACATTTGAATATCAAAGGTAACACGAAGTCAGGGTTTCCTTTCCATTGACAAGGTACAGAAAGTGGACTTTGAACTGTGAAGGAATTATGCATGTTTATATTTTATATGTAAATGTGTAAACTAAAGGTAGTCAAGTTTTGTGTTTGTTTGTTTGTTTGTAAGCATGAATAGAGAATAGAGAATAGAGAGCTTTTCATACTGATATGTTATTTGTGGTTGATGATGTGCACTAGTGTCTAATTACAATTCTCGTTATTATCATTATTATTACTATTATACAGTAATGTACATGTGTATGCACAAACACCATGAAACAGTCAACAGTTGTGGAAATGCTGGACTGAATTGTCAATTTTACTCTGCTAACAATAGAACTGTCAGGATGTGAATATATGGATTTGTAACTATCCCATTGTTGTACATTTTATGTACATAATTAATATTGTTGTATGTTCATTCTCCATTCTCAATACATACTCAATACAGAGAGAATTGCAAGCAAGAGGGATCGCTTTCAAATGTGCAACGTGTATTGTTGAGGATGATATGAAAGAGGGGTTTTGTACGGTTTGTTTGTGCTGATGTTGTGGTATCTAGAGTAGGTATGCAGTATGCAATACACACTACACACACATTCAGGAGGTTGAAAGTTCGTATTCAATTCGTACTCAGAAACAACTGCTCACTACAAATGTGCTGACTTTTTTTTCTGCTACACAGTTGAAGTGTGGAGAGTTAGTTTTGTTTTGGTTTCTTTCTGTGTGTACGTGTGTCTTTTGATTACTTTATACCATAATATTACATACTATTATATATTATATTATATTGCCTATCTAAAAAAATTGATGCAGTACGAAATGTTTTGCAATAGTGAATTCTAAAAGTCAAACTTTAAATGTGCTCTGTTCTGTGCAGCAAAATCTTTATTTCTTTCTTATTGTCTTGTTCACTCTCCCCTTCAATTTTTATATATTGTACATAGATACAGCAAATCATAGTTCATGTTACAGCGTGGAGTCTATAGTGTATATAGTATACGGTTTTAAGTGTGAACTGGTGAATTAAATTAGTATGTAAGTACTGAAGAATAAAACAAGCCAGAATTTCATCTTGTTTAATGTATAAAGTATATGTGTAATGTATAATGTGTACACTCTACACATACACGTTTTATTGATATGTATAAACATTAAACATGTAACAATGTACAATACATAATACATACTACATACTACATTGCATGTAATATCTATGTTCACTATATCCATGTATACATACTACATACATAGCAGATCTTCATCAGCTGTAAACATTTATTTTTCATACACTTTTGACCAATACAGTCTATAGACCAGATCAGCGAGGCAGAATAGAGGAAAAAATGTATCTAGTACCTACATTTTCCACACTACATACACATTAAACATCACACAGAGATTCTCTGTCAGAGAACGAGTAATAGAACTTTGACTTTTGACTATAGACAGAGAATTCGCCAAGTCCTCTCTTGCTTGGCTTCACTTGACTCGAGTTAAATCAAGTTTCAAATTCAAGTTAAAAAAAATAAAAAAAGAAGAGAGTCAAATAGGAAAACTGTGTATCCTAATATTTTTTCATTATTTGCTAGCATCTAGCATGTAGAATTATCGCCGTGCAGTATTTGCAACAAAATACTTGTTACATCAACAGTGCTGGTACTGCTGAAATTTTAGTAGAATATATTATATATTATAGCTGTCATTAGAGCTCAAGAATATTTTTATTACGCTACAAAAAGGTACACAGGTTTTTTATTACTTATTATTTTGAAATTTTTACAACATCGTCCTCCTCTCTTTATTATATTTTATACATTCCAATGTAATTGTAAAATTTGACAGGCAACTTCAAAGCTACATACACACACACATACATACATACATATCAATCCATTTATATTTATATCATGTGTACTGTGTACTGTACGTGCCTACATAATATATTAATATCATATTGTTATGTGTGTTGGCTCCTCTATCAATCCGATATCCGGTATTTTTAGAACTCACTCTACGTCACACTTTACACTCGTTTTATTTTGTTATTGTATTATGAATGAAATTTTAAGTGCAATTAAATAGCCAAGCTTGTGACATTGCCATTAAAAATTTGATAATGGTTAAAGTTTAAAGGATAAAAATAAACAAAGGCATTTGTTGACACATTGATGTATATATAGCACATATATAAATAACAAATATCTATACAAGGAAACGTAATGTGTGGAATTCAGGTATATGACAATAATAGATATAATCATTGTTTTGTTTGTGTTTTTGTGTGCCATTTAGTATTTTGCTGGCTGCTGGAAGATTGTCAATGATTTATAAAATCCATGTATGACAGCTGAAACATCCCTTCATTAATAGCAACAATAACAACAACAGCAAGAAGACAGAACGCAAAGTACTGTAAAGAAACACTGCAGAAGATACAGCTACTTAGATAAATAATTTCATGTGAACTGACAATAGCTCAATAGCCATTTAATACTTTCAAAATATTTGAAGAAACTCATTTGTCACAAGTTCGGAAAATTTCCATCTCTATATATAATCAATAATCCATTTTGTCTTCATTACAAAAAGTTCCAATTGCTCACATAAAATTACGCACAGAGAGAAAAATAGTGTTTTCAGTTTACACACACACATGTGTGATCAACACGACACGAAATTTAAGTTGTAAACAAAACTATTTTTTGACATTTGGGATTTGGGATTTGGATATTTCAGTGCTGACAGTGATTTATAATTTATAAATATATGGTAAATAATTATTGTACATAATATTATAATTACTTTTGACAACCTGTGACCTTAAACCTTATAAGAACATCTTTACAAAGTGATAAAATATAATAAAAGGGATATTGTACAATTTTGCAGGCAAAAACAAACAAGTGCATTATTAATTGTTAGTTTTGTATTAAAAGTTAAAAGTAACATGTATAAATGAATGCTCAGAAAAGGTGTATTTTGTGATTAACAAAAATTTTAAAGTGATACAAATACAATTTAAGTATACAAAAATTTTAATAAAATGGCTCTACAATTAGTTTGCTTTCGAACATTATCCTCTGCCCCAGGTATTTAAGATACTTTTTTAACTTACGTTGTACTCTAAGTTAGCAAAAGGCAAAAATATTTATTATCTATGTTTAATTTTTAGTTAATTTCATGTATTTATCAGTTACCACATCAATCTCTGTTCTCTATCTCATAAAAATATTTAAATGTGTTTAGGATCTCTTAGAGGAAACATTATGGCTCCATATTCCTCATCACTGCTAAATGTCTACGGAATGACAAACACTCGAGATAACTTGAGTATTAATGCTAGATGTTTCAGGTAACTTGTTTTTATTCATTTATTTATAAATTATTTTGTGACAAGAATTACATTTTTTATATTTTAATGTTAAAAGTAGAATAATAGTTAACAAGTAATAAAAGTATGAATATTTGAAGTGGTTCTAATATATTTTCAAAAATACATGGCTCGAAAAATATACAGGACTACTGGAGTTGGAAACAAAACACCTTATGATACACCTCAAGTCCGACAAAATTCAGCGTCAGCTAGCCTGACAATGTCACATCAACTTGGGCACATGAAATCAAAACAAAACAGACTGTCATCAATAGCTGGTACGTTTTTTAATGTTTATTTTGTATTTTAATACAGAGATTTTCGATTAACTTGAGTATATATGTACAATACGATTAAATTTACATGTTATCCATGTCAGTAAAACATTAAAAATCCTCTACAGATTAGCTTTTGTCTAGAGTATTTATATAACAGAAGAATATGTCATGTGAAAAACAAGTCAGGCATAAAATATAGTTTGATGGAAGCAAATTGATACCCAGGACATACTTAAATAGATAAGCGGTCAACTTTGCAAGTTTAGCTTAAAGGAGATTAAACGGAAAAAAAACCATGAAAATCAAAATATTTTGAAAGATTATTCGATCAATGACTTTTACTGTAATGTTTACACAGAAATCTATAGTAGGATTTCAATCTATTTTAGGTTTTAGGCAAAGAAAATATTCAAAGAATAAACAAACTTATCTAAAGATTACATGAGGCATCAATCTGACATTTTTTGACAATTACTTTTACAATGTCAGAATATCATTTCCTATATGAATAGTGAAACTTTTCATTACTTTACTAAAATACTTTTCGCTATGTACGCTTGTAAAATGTCCACTATATATATATAATGTGCTTAATTAGATGTATTTTCCTTTATTTTTCAGATACAAATTCAAAAACTAAAGTTTTAACGGAAAAGCTTTTCATCCAATCTCTGACTTATTTGACAAAAACTTATGATTTCCTTACATTACCTGTATATTCTTTTGTACAACAACCTTGGAAAAGGTTGCATGAGCATGGGCAAATGAAGGTAACCATTTTTTTAAATATATAAAATTGTGATGCATTTGTTCCTTCACGCTTTGTGAATGCGACGTTTTGTTTTATATTATTATTATAGCAGAGATGCTTACTCCGTATATATATTATGCATGCAGGTTGTAGATCCTTAATCCTTACATATAACATATAGCATAGTATACAGTATACATAAATATTATATGAATTTATAAATACATGCGTGTAGAGATGTAGAGAGAACTACTTAAATCTTTGAGTATGTAGTTCTCATTTAGGGAAAATATTTTTATGTATTATAGTGTTCTTAACATGATTTACTTAAATTCTTCCATTTAATCAGATATCCGGTATCCTTTAGTGCTACGTCATTAATAGGATTATGCGATGAGATGTATTTTGGTCGTGTACATAAATTTAATTCTGTAAAATATATTCCTTTCTTTTGGCGATAACTATTAGTGTTATCTTTGAAGTTTACTTATATTTAGGATTGCGATTCTATGTATATCATCAATATTGTACGTCGTAATTTGTCATATGTCGTGCAGCATAATATAAAGAGGAAACTGTAGAAAACACTTGTTAATATTAGGTACATTTGAGAAAGGGAAGCAGATTCAATCAAACAACCCATACATACTATTTGTATGTATGTATACATAGAAGATATGACATACTGTTCAACTATATCAGAGAGTAAAATCCGTTCATCAAATTATCATATACATTATACATCAGTCCAAAGTTCAAAGTCCAATTTGAGAGGTCATAAAACAAGCGGTAATATGATGAACACATGTGCATAAATATGATATGCGGATACACATAAGTGAGATGATCACAAATAAATAAATATTATCATTCATATCATTCATCAACTATTACTACATGTTAATGCATGCTTTTGTGGTTGATGAATAGTAAGTAATTGTACAAAATTGCCCCATTCATGATGTATATATCATGTTTCATGTTTCACTAAACACATTCGTATATTTATTTTTAGAATGATAGTTAAACACAAAATGTGTATATGGTATACATATTATTAGACACATATTTTATATTTAATGTAGGCGTGTTACATGCCAAACTATTCGCATTGGCGAATCAGTTGTCAATTGATATATTATTTTATAGGTATTGAGCATTAAAAATAGGATTATATGCACATGAATTTGTCATACTTTTCATTTTGAACTATACATAGACATTACACTTTAAAAGAGTGTACTAGTAGTTTTTAATTTATAACTACATAATAATAATATACAATTTAGTTGAACAGATGAAAATAGTTTCATGATAAATCAAGTTTACATAAATATACTTCCTACCAGTAATACGGTCAATCAAAAAGTAGAAAACTAATTACACGAATTCATGAGATTTTGGACTAATTTAAAAATATTAATTGTTGTGATTTAATATATTTCAGGCTATTCTAGTAGATGAAAAAACGAATGAGTGGAATTGTGTACTACCCCCGTCAAATGTTCACTTGGAATTAAATCAATTTAAACTGGACACTTTGGAAAAGCTCTTTACTTACGCAATTTCTAAGAATGGAAACAAACCTTGTATTGGCACAAGAGAAGTTATCAGCGAAACAGAAGAATTGGATACACAAGGAAAAGCACTGAAAAAATTAGAATTAGGAGAATATAAATGGAAAACATATAATGAAGTGAATGATCTCGCAGAAAAGTTGACCAAAAGATTTAGTTTATTGAATGTAAAACCAAAAGATAAGATTGCCGTTTTTGCAGAGACACGAGCAGAATGGTTGTTGCTGGCAATTGCTTGTTTCAAGAATAATTTGTCTATTGCAACTGTATTTACAACACTTGGTGATTCAGGTGTTATACATGCTTTGAATGAGACTGAAGTTACTTGTTTATTTACATCGGAAGAGTTGATGCCAAGATGTAATGATATACTTAAGGATACTCCCCTGATTAAAAATGTCGTGTACATGGATAAAGCAAAAACAAAAACAAATCCAAATCAGAGTACATTCGTTCTAGACACTGATAAAGTTTCGAACGATGTCAAAGTCCAAAGTCTTTCATCTCTAATATTATCTCCTGCAAGTCAAGAAAGTCAAAGTATGTACATACTTTTACATATAATTTAATATTTAATGTATATAATAATAATTCATCAAATGTTTTGCGTTTTAAATTCTGTACGCATGTATGTATTATTTACAGTATAGTTTATAGTATATCCATTTATGTTTTTTTATTACACTTACAAGTAACAAGTAATGTTGCAATTATTTTTACTTTTTATTAGATACAAAGTTTCAAAAACCAGAGCCAAATGATACTGCTATCGTGATGTATACCTCTGGGAGCACTGGAGCTCCCAAGGGTGTAATTATATCTCATTGGAATCTAGTTAGTGCATTAAAAGCAGTTACTGGTACGTATATACTGAAAACTGAAATACTTTAGTTTTTCATGAAAGAACAAAGAAAAAATTATGTGTTACACATTTCCAATGCTACTTTGAAATACAAATAATGACAAAGATAAATGATAATTGATTTTGAAAACTATTTAATTAACAAATGCAAATAGATTCGCTAGCTTGTATAGGCGACGCCAATGATAATGACGCATACATCGCTTACCTTCCCTTAGCTCATGCAATGGAGCTGATGAGTGAAGCCATGTGTTTTCTACAAGGAATCAAAATTGGTTATAGTTCCCCACTAACAATGACAGATTCTTCTCCGGGTATTAAAGCTGGATCGAGAGGGGATGCAAGCCAACTTTGTCCAACTGTAATGGCAGCTGTCCCAGTACGTTTTTACTTTTGATATTATCAACTGTAAAATGTAGGAAATACGTTACCGTTTAACATGTTAAGGTGTTAAATATAAAATATTTAATTTCTTTCTGTTTATACTTTCAGCTGGTACTAGAACGTATTTCTAAAGGAGTACATACTAAAGTAGCAGAAAGTGGTAAAACAGCTAGCTTGTTATTTGATTACTTTACCAAGTATAAAATGGGTTGGATCCGTAAAGGTTATACTACGCCTCTAGTCGACAAAATTTTCTATAGTAAAATTCGAAAACAAATTGGCTCCAAATTAAGATTAGTTATTTGTGGAGGTGCTCCACTTGCACCCCAGACTCATGAACTCGTGCGTACAATTTTCTGCTGTCCAGTCATTCAGGTAAATTACTTTTAGATTTAGAATTATTATTACATTCTATTGTACATTATATTATCTGACATAAAGTGAAAAAATAACTTGTTTTGAAATAAATGTTAAATTTTGACTAAAAACATTAAATGTTTTTCTGTTTTTTTTTATAGGGATACGGTCTTACAGAGACCTGCGCCTCGGCCACTATGAGTCTCAGTACTGATTTGGTAAGTGCACATAGTAAATTGTAAACGAAATATTCTACTTTTGCTTGTAAAAATAAATTTACATGTTTATGCACATATTCTACATTTGTTTCCCAAAACTTTATTCTTTGGTTTTGATTGATTGTTTGTTTCCATTTTGAATTTCAGAGTGTTGGACGAGCGGGTGGTCCAATTAGTTCAAGTAGGCTTAGACTGGTAGATTGGACAGAGGGAGGTTATAAATCAACTGATAAACCATTCCCACGGGGTGAATTGATCATCGGTGGAGATAATGTTGCATCGGGATACTTTAAGAAATCCGATTCGACTGACTTCTTTTTCGATGAGGAGGGGAATAAATGGTTTAGATCAGGGGATATTGTCGAAGTAGAACATGATGGGGTTTTCAAAATTATTGGTAAGTTTATCAAAAACGAATCAACAACCAAATATAAAACTATTACGCAGTTCATGGGATTACCATTTATCATTTTTTATCATGCTAAATTAATTTTGATTGATTTATAATAAATTTTACAGATAGGAAAAAAGATCTCGTGAAACTTTCCTCTGGTGAATATATTAGTTTGGGAAAAGTTGAAGCCATTTTGAAAACCAGTACATATGTTGAAAACATCTGCGTGTTTGCGGATCCATTCCATCCATATCCGGTTGCTGTCATGGTAGGCAGTCAAATACCCATAGAAAAATTAGCTGCTCGGTTAGAAATATCCAAATTAAATTTTAATCAACTTATCAAAAATCCATTGATAAAGGAAGTACTACTCTCAGAAATCCAAAATCAAGCAAGACTGTTAAATTTAAGAAATTATGAAATCCCTCGCAAAATTCATTTAGACTCAACAATTTGGCTTCCACAATCTGGTTTAGTCACGGCAGCTTTAAAAATTAAACGAAATAATGTTCATAAAGAGTATAAAAAAGAAATTGAACAAATGCTACAAGAAGCTAATACTCCATAAAATATAATAATAATTATTAAAAATAAATAAGTTTAAATTATATTTATACGTAACGTATTAAAACTTCTTGATTTTGTATAAAACGCGGAATACATACTAGTTCTACTATGTACCATGTAGTATGATGTTAATTGGAAAGCTGCTGTATTCCATTTTCCTTAAAACGCGCCGTATTGCCAGTGACAATCTAATTGTAAGTATATTATGTTACAATCTTCCTTAATTTAAGAAGCATAACCTAAGCTCTCTTCCTCTCTTTACTAAAGTTTAGGATGATACAAAAATTAAAAGATTTATTTTAAAATGTGATTTTTTCTTTAGACTACGTACAATGTATGATGCACAAATACAAGACTTTGATAAAATCTAGATTATGCATAAACCAATATGTGTGTGTACTGTGTACATTGAACATATGTATGAAATATGACGCACAAATTCTTTAAAACATGAATGTTTCTACCTGAGTATAATAATATGTAATACAAAAGGTACTAATATTATCTCTATGTAAGCCTTCGACTTTATAACAATGACAATCTCCCTTAATTTATAAATAAGATAAATAAGAGTCAGACAACTGAAGTGGAATATATATGTTAAACGTTTATACATGTATGCGTTTTAAGTTTTGAGGTAAAATATTAAAAGTATTACGATAAAACATAGAAGAGTACTTTTGTTGTTATTTTATTAACTTTATTTTGTAGTCGTGTGTTGTTTGCTTGTTAAAAATTATGGAAATGCTCAAAACTAATTGCTAATTGGGTGAACCTGTTTTTATAGGTATACATACACAGTGCATTATATATTATACACATAAACTTTTTGCTATGTCAAATATTGTATTTATAAGCATATAATTGTTATAGTATATTATGTACTTGTAAGTCTTAATATTTATAAAGACACAACACATGATTGTTGGTGATACTAATTTGAATCTAAAAAATGGTGATAATCGATAGATATCAAATTTACAATAAATATTATGTTAAAATGTCATCCAAAAGAAAAATGAAGCAACGACATACTCGGATTTCTTTATATATTCACGTCTTAGTTTTATTAAAACGGTATCATCCATTTTTATAATCTACAACATAATTTTTAGTGAGTTCACTATTCATTAGCTTGTTATCATGAAAAATATAAAATATGAACTGAGATGCACAATACGAAAACTTTCTATAAATTATGTTTAACAATGCATTGATGTGCACAGAATTAGCTTAAATATTTATGGCTTGTGGATGTAGGAAGTTGTATTTTGCATAAATTCTATATGCATATATACATTCATTACATAAAAATAAATTACGCGTACAACGTACAATGTAACGAATTATAATAAAAAATAAAATTCATTTATCTTACCATTTAAATTAAAAATATATTATACGTGTTTCATCATAATTTCAGATTACCATTTGGGTTGTCATTTTCAGGATTAGAATGCGGTGAATCCGGCCTAGACATGGTGCGTGTTGGAGAATCTAAATGAATAGTACTAACATTACTTTCTTTGCGTAGGGAAGGGAAGAGAAAGGACGCTCTCCTTTCCTTGTCGTAATCACTGATGAGTAAGCTTGGGCGCAGAAGAATCTCTGAAAAAATTTCACTACCACGTTTCTGTGAAAATAGAGAGCAAAAATCATCATAAATTATTTGAAATCACCTTCGTATGTTTGTTTTTTTGTTTTCAATAATTTAACATATTCGACATAGACAGTGCATTCAGAATGATTCTGCTTTTTTCATCAAGTCGTAAATGCAATCAAAATTTACGTACTTACATTTTAAAGGAACAATAATTATTAGTTGATTGTACTTACATTTCCCAAATTTGCAAGCCTAAATGAATTGATTCTTCGAAAGTAATTCAAGTTATCATTGCTCATGTCTTCTTTGCTTTTACCCTTATCAAAGTTCATCATCTAAAACAATACATCAGAGAGAGAGAAAAAAAAAACAGATTAAAATGTATTTGTGCACGATTATGGAAGTATACAATATCAGTGTACATGAGATTTGCATTTTAAGAACAAGACAGCACAACATTATGACCTTGAAACTTCAAAAAATTTTAAATCAGAGATACAGAACACAGACACAGTAAACCTGATCTAACAAGTAAGTATATTCTATGTTCACGTTTTTTTTTACAAAGTTTGTCTTGGTGCTTATGCGACTAACGTTGGCATAAAACGAGTAAATTAATATATCAATTAATAATTTATGAAGAAAATTTCATAATAGTGGCTAAAAATACTCAAACAAGTAACTGCAATTTTGTTACCCTTGATTCTTCACTACAAAGTGCAAACACTAGTCAATTCTCAATTCATATAGACAAGTGAATGAATATTCATGCAGTACTTATAAACTTTGACTGTCTTGTTAACATGATCATACAGAGGAATTTATTTACAAGTAAAAATGTATAGAATAGCATTAACATTACACATGGATTACATATGGATATTATACGTACCCTGTCTATTTGTTCCTCAAAATTTTCTCCAACACGATTCTGTGCATTTGAATCTCCATGCATTTGAAGTATCGTTGCTTGCTTAGCAGCCATATAAAAGGATCTGGAAAAGAAACAAAGGAAATGGTTTTTTATTCCTGTTTGTATGTGAATATTTTCGTGCAAACTATTCTCATCGTTTTCTCTCACCTGGAGATTCTAAAAAAGGTGACGTCAGTTACAGCCCGCACTGTGTAGTCTGGAATAAATGTTGAATAGAGTAAGGACTCTAAATTTGCTGCATTATAATTCACTGATTTTCTGTGTTCGTTTGGAGTAGACGGAGCTTCGCCGATGCCAACATTTTGATTCAGACTTTGAGTGCCAAAAAATGAAAATGGTCCACTTTCAAAAACTAAATTTTCTCTACCCATTTCAACTTGAACTCGCCCTTCTAAAATCAGTACAAAATAATCCGCGGGCTTCCCCTGATTTCAGTGTAAACAGAATGAAAACAAACCGGCATATTATCAATTATCATTAATTTCTTTTTAAGAATAACCAGTGATTTTTATGTTACTGACTACTGAAATTGATTATAAAACTTACACGTTCATAAATCACATGTGCAGGATCATTTTTGACAGTATCTCGATGTTTAACTTTTATTTGAAAGAATAGATTTTGATTGAGTAATCTTTGAAGGATTGTCTTTGAAATTACTCTCTCATTAAATTGCTCAATGGATGTACTGATGAACTGATATGCAGCTAAGGCGAGTTGAGGACTGACGTAGATTCCTTCTGACTTCCATCTCAAGATTGGAAGTTCATAGTCATTTCCCTTTGAAAGTTTTCTTTTTGATATACAAATATCCGTTTCATCATTTATTTCAGCTTGAATCAATGCCTCAATAACATCCTCCATAGTGATCAGTCCAACAATTTCGTAAAATGGGTCTTCATCTTTGCATCCCGAATGAATCTTTTGACAAAAAGCCATATGACCCCTGATGCCTAAAAAAAACACATGAAAGTTGAGCATTTCCAAAAAATTATAAAAAAAATAAAAAATAAAGTACCACATTGAATTCAGTGAAGTGTGGAATTCAATGGATTTAAATTTTAAATTATTGAAAATTTCAAGTTTATCGTACCTAGCTTAAATTCTCGGAACAAAACGTCCAAAGTGGTCGTCTCAAAAACAAAATTACATGGATTGTTATAAAATTCACATATAGTTTTCAACGGCATTTTATCTGTAGGGTCTACAAAAATTAAATCCTTGGTGTACAGTAAAGAAACTATATTTGTCCTCTTCCCATCGTACACTGGTATCCTGCTGAAGCCTTGATTTTGAATTTCAGTCAAACAATCAAAATCCAAAACAGAATCAAGTGATAGCATCCAGCATTTATCCAATGGGGTCATTACATCTTTGACTGATTTTTGCTTCATTTCCAATGCTCCTGAAATTTGTTGACATATATTTTACAATAATTGCTCGCTATTCCTTTTTCGCCATTTTAAAATGATAACTGATAATAACTAATAAAGTCAAAAATCATCACTTCGTGACGATTTTATATCGCCTTTAAAGCATAAATGCTTAAGGCTCCTGATGCGAAGCAGAGTATATAGTTAAAATTCCTT
>JAQGBH010002910.1:0-22008 GCA_034698265.1 Sminthurinus aureus
AGTTTTTCTGTGAAACCGAAAATACCGATCTGTATTGCTTGAAAAATCGTGAACCTTGTGACCGATCTGCATCCTTGAATATACATAATACATAGACATGGATATAAATAAGAGAAGGAGAAAGGGAAAGTAGGTGGATAGAGTAAGTTACGCTTATTTATTTCTGAGAAGGGACCACCATGAACACATTCGCCTGGTGCCTGGTTTTTGACTCCCTTCTACCTTCTACTTTCTACTTTCTACCTGTGTAGTCATAAATATATGAATCCTTCCCTTTAATAATAACATCCAGTGACTTTTCCACCTTTTTCGTATACTGTATAGTGTATACATTATACAGACCACGTTTATAGTGTACATTCACATGCATGTGTACTATGTGAACAATGTGTGTATGAGCAGTGGAACCAAAAGTTTTAATCAAGGTAAAATATTCTACAGTCTGCAGTCATGAATCCAGCACTAGCTTTCCAATCTATAACGTACAACATATGTACAATCTACAATCTACAGTAAAGTGTGTGTCGTGCTCATTGGACATTGTTAGGCGGAATTGAGTGTGCCTTGTTCGTTGTACAATGTACATCTCTGTACTTGATACTTTATACGTAATGCCCTTGTGTACAATGTACAAGTACAATGTGCAGTACACATGCTTGGAAACATTGGTTGTAGCTACACCTAAGACAAAACAGACATACTCTATACTCTATACTCCATACTCCATACAGAAAGCAGTTTTAAAATGACACTGTCACTGCTACTGTTTGTACATATCTGTATTCTGTATTCATTCTTCTGCGTGTGTATTGTGTATTGTACCAACTCCTAAATGTAGAATGTAGAACGTAGAACGTAGATACAGGAAAGTTTGTAGAAAGCACCCAGATCAAAATAGAAAATAAAGTCAGTAGATTCAAGTCCTACTTCTCAAAGGATTACTCTTTTGAATGTTGAATACAACTTTGTATTAAAAACCGGAAATGTGTGAGTTGAATAATCCCAGGGAGAAAGTACTCTTCCCTCACCACACACATGTACACAATACACAGTAGACAATATGCAATACACAGAGTAACTCACAAGCCCACAACACTTACACACACACACGTAACCTACAACTTGCTCGTGTCCCGTTTAATAATAATGATGATGATGCCAATGATGCTAAATACTAAATATTCTGTATACCTTTTCTCCTTTCTCTAACATTCCATTGTATTCTATTCTATTGTACTCTATTGTGTTCTGTATTATGTGCTTTCACTCTCCCTCTTCTTTGTTATTATGTCCCGTACATATTATGCTCTATTCAATTTTGACCTGTTTTGTTTCATGGGCTCATGAGCCCAACTGATTCGCATTTCACATTCCCAATTTACAGTTTCAAAATTTTAAATGGATGAATAAATAAAGAGGAGCTGAGGAAGAGGGACTGTAATGTATTCATCGCGGTTACCATTTCTCATTTAAAGAGTCACTCGTTACCACTGTAATCATAAAGCATGCAAATCATGCATATTTATGTGGATATATAAGAGGGGTTTATAAAAGTATACTGTGTACACACAGTGTAATTTGGAATTTGGAGCTGAGTCTCTGTACTATATTTGCTACATATTAATATAAATTTATAGCATAATTTTCGCAAACTGCATATTGTTGAATGGAAGACCAAAGCCTCCAAACTCCAAACCTAGTTATTATTTATTCAGTTGTGAAGGAGTATTGTGACTTGTTGGTGTATAGTGTATAGTCCGTAGATAGTAGACAGTAGACAGTAAAGAGGAACTATGTGGCTTTGGAGTTTTATATATATGTGTGTGTGATAACCATCCTTTCTCCTCTCTACATAAGGAGAAAGCATGCCTTATTATTATCCTTTTAGCACATGAGCTTCTACTTATGTATTATGCACTGTGCATGATGGAGGATGGAGGATGTAGAATGTAGGGGATTTCCATGGGAAAGATATAAAAGGTAGCAGGTAGACTGTTTGAATGTGAATACATTCGTGTATGAGCTCGTAAAACTGTAACAAACTCTCAAAGTTTTCACCTGTACTGCTATTCCGTACTGGTAGCAGTGTAATGTAGTGTAATGTAAAGTTATGAGGCTGTACACTGTTCATTGTTCATTGTGAATGGAGCAGGAGAAAGTCTACTACCTTTCTACTTGCAACATGCTGTTCTGTTCTCTGCCGTGCTGTGTGTAGTTTGTAGCATGTACCACGTACATTTGACTCAATGTGATGGATGGATTTTTAGATTCTATATTCTAGACTCTACAGCAGCTGTGCGCATGAATTCACTGGGAACCTGTTCGCTTTTCCCTTACCTCGCAACTCGCTCCTCGCTCCTAGGTTCTTTTGCTTCTTGTTCTTCTTATTCTTTCACTAGCAGCATTAAATATATGGAAGGAAAGGCGCTTGCATCAAGTCAGTGCATACTTTTTTCTCACCGTAACTTGATATTCTCCCAACTCTGTATTGGAAAGGAAGGGAAACGTACGGAATATCTCAACTTGAAGCTCAAGTTGGAATCAGAGTCGGAGTCGGAGTCTGCAGGATTGTTCCACAGCTCCACAGTTCTACTGAACAACTAAACTACTTCTCCGTATTTACTTGTGCTTTTACCTCGCGATAGGACGGACGTGTCGAGTGTCGAGTGTCGAGGAAGGAGAATCAGCAGCCTATATTCTAGCCCTGATATTTCCATTACAATGCTATTTTGAATTTGGATTCTGCTTCGGATTCTGATTCTGATTTTGTGGGGTGTTGCTGGATCTACTGATGGTGTGAACCGTCACATCATCATTTACTATATTAAACAGACATCAAAGAACAAAGAAGCTTCCGCTTCAACCACCTTACATTCGGCTCATTTGTAGTGTGTAGTGTCTAACATCTAATTTATGTATACTCATTAACCATCAACATTCAACAACACGGAAATTTCCATCCACATTTACGATTTGGAATTCTAAACGCTCATCTATTCTACCTATTGCCAGAACCAGAACCAGAACATGACAAAATAGGAGATCAGTAAGAACACAAATTTGCATCCAATTTTGCATCTCTCTATACATTATCTCCATGTGAGTGTGAATGTGTCAAGGAATCAGAATTATCAACAACCATCAAAGAATTCCAGCTCTGGGAATCTACCTCCGAGTTTGCTTCTGATTACTTTAACTTACAAAACGACGGGTAGGAAAACATTCTCCCTGTCACACAATCTACAACCTACAACCTTCTTTTAATAAAGAAGAGACAAATCACATTGAATACAGTGTCCTGGGCTCTGTACGTCGTACATTGTACAGTAAACAGTGATTAATTTTTTACTTGTCCTTGTAATTGGCTCCAGTCTGACGGAAGAACAGAGAAATAGACGAATAACAACAGCAACATCAACAACAGCCAACGAACCGAAACCGGAATAAGGAAGAAATTGTCTTGTAAATGAAAGGACGGAAAACCAAAACGGCAGTTGTAAACACTACCACACACCGCACATTCCCACACCGCTGCTACTAGAAACTAGTACCTGGAAACTAGAAACTAGACGCTACACGCTAGATACATTACGCCTTGAATAATCATTTTCAAAAGACCGAGTTAGTCAAGTCAGTGGTGACAGAAACAGAAACAGTGACAAAGATAAATTTCTCACGGGGACAGCAATTTTGTCCAGAGGAGAGTATGACTAATAATCACATTGGTATTTCCACTCCAACGTTAAAATGAAGAACGCAAAAAGAGTTACCTAAAATTCCACGAGTTTATTTTGACTACTCAGCTATTTTTCCTGGTTTGCCTGAAAAAGTGGTTCAAAAAATCGAAAACTCTTAAAGAAAAAACGTACAAGAAAAATAAAAAACACCATATACATATATGAATACATTTTGCTATCGTCTTTATTGGCGTTACAAGCGTATTGAATACAAAAAATTGAGAATTGAATATTGAATAAATTGGTGAAAGTGGGGAAAGTCTCTAAATTATCAATAAAAACCCTATGCACACAAAATAGACGTACATCAAGTACATGTAAACAGCTGAGTACACTGCACGCTGTACACTGTACACTGTACATTGGACATAGTCGTCTTTATTTATTATTAAAGCGTTCTTTTTACCCATTCTCCATTCTCCATTCTCCATTCTCCAATGGGCATTCATTTATTGTCCCCATTGTCAATATAAAACAAGAAAACAGAAAACTGGAAACAGAAGGCAGAAAAGGAAGAACAATACAACTACTGTTACAAAACTCATACTCGGATAATTATGAGCATGTGAATGTGACATCGTACAAAGCAAAGCCAAACAAGTACACGCTACCACGACTAGCAAACAAACAACAAAAGGGAATAGAGTATGCGAGTATGCAGGAATGTGGAGCATGTACGTAGAATTGAGAATGTAGAGTTGAGTGTATTGACTGTACAGTGGACGTAAATACCTATTGAGTAAATAAATAAATAGATAAATGGTGCAGGAACCCATAAGCACTAAGCACTAAGCACTAGCAACTAGGAACTAAGCACTACAGTAGACACTGAATAAAGACTGAATGAGTCAATAAACATTAATAAAAGGAGCAAAGAGAACTCGGCTCATACCTTGCCATTTTCCATCCCATCTACAATCTACAGTCTACAGTCCACAGTTTATATGGTATATTTATTGTATCCACCAGCCTATAAATCCAGTATCCAGTATCCACTTTTCTACATAACCCAGCACTCAATTGTTATAATACCAGTGATAGTGAGTAGTATACAAAGATCCGCGTGTAGTGTCTAGAATATAGAATCTAGAATCTAGATGCACAGGAACTCACATACATAATACATAGGCACTTTGCCATCAAATCGACTTCTATTGAGATCTTCGTGCAACTGTTCGCTATTCGGTGTTCGGTGCTCAGTGCACCTGTTACTCTGTCAACATTGACTCCTATCTCCTTATTTTTCACTCCATTTCCAACAGAGTTGCTCCTCGATCGTCACGACACATAATAGAGAATAGAGTAGAGAGTAACGTCAACTTGATCAAGTACTGAATTGAATTGAGTGATCCAAACCAAACCAAACCAAGCCTAACCAAACCAAGCCAAGTCAAGCTGAATCAAGTCGACGTCTGTCAAATTTCCAATATCCAATATCCAACGGCAAGCCTTGCATGTGACAATTCTATAATACTGTATTTTTTCGAGCATTGGAGTATCGAGTTTTGAGCACGAATACCTCAGATCTCACGAATATCAAATAAAGACAGTGGGAAAAAGACAAAGAAATGGACATTTTTGAGCCCCATTGTCTTATTCTTGTCATGAAAAATCGGCCAAGGAAATTTCAACATTGACAACTGACACGGACGTAACTATCGATATTGATAACAAGGCATATTATCCGGTAAGTTAACAGTAAACAGTTTCCTTACAAGTACAAAAGTACAAAAGTAATGCATGTCTGTATTATTATTATTATTATTATTACTATTGTGTAATCATTCATCATTGATCATGTATTTGTCACATATGCTTCATCTGTTGACATACCTGTTTGACATTTGTGTATAAAGTAATAATACATTGGGATTAATAATAATAATTCAACTTTATTAACGTGTTAAGAAGACAGCTGCATACAAAATACAAAATGTAAAATGTACACTCTGAAAGTACATTCAGTTTTCACCTGTCTGAACACGGACAGGTGAAAACTTCAAGGGGCATAAAATAACTAGGCAAAACAAGAAAGGAGGTAGAAAGAGTCAAAAATGTATCTGATTTAAGTGTCAACCCGCAAAAAGTCAAAACTAATCCAATCCAATCCAACCCGATCCAAAATACAAAATTGATGAAAGAGTAGGAAAGAAAACTTGATGAATATGCACTTAGATCTTAGATCAGGAGAAAAAAGTTGAGTTGAAAGTTTTCAAGGTTTCTGTTTTGCACCTGTGCGTTCTACGTTGTACCCTGCACACTGTATATTGTACATGTCTCTGACTTTTCATGGATTCTCTACACATGTACAATGTGGACTCAAATGATGTGTGAAAGCCGTAAAAAAGTTAGACAGAAGACAACCATTGGAGCAGTGTAGATTGTAGATTGATCATGTATCGAGTATCGAGTATCGAGCATTGAGCATTGAGCATTGAGGTATTGCTACCTGTTTGGATTTTTGGATTTGAATACAAAAACACCCTTCCCCTTTTCCCATTCCAAGGTCGGTGTGTGAAAAAACCGTTAAACTTCAGTAAGAAGATTTCCTTTTCCTTCTTACGTTCTGTTTCTGTTGAAATGATGGAGTGTGTACCGTCCACAGTGCCCAGTGCACAGTGTATAGAATACAGATATTGTACATTGTGAAATGAAGCCCAAACACCAAACACAGAGAATGGTATGAAAAAAGAGACAGTTTTAAAATCCAACGTTACACTTTGCACATTTTATCTTGTACATGGTAGACAATAGACAAGATAGAAATCGGTAAAGTCAATCAATTGACAGCAACAATGACAATGACAGTGAAGATTGAAGACAGATGGGTAGACAAATTCAAATTCCTGCCTACGCACTTTTTCACATTCCTATTCGCATTTGTATTTGCATTTGGATTTGGATTTGAAGTCGTATTCAAATTCACCCACAAACAAAAAGACAGGGAAAAGGAGGTGGAAGTGTATTGGTAGTGACACTTTATTGGAAGGCTCAACTCGCAACTTTCAACGCTCAACGCTCAACACACACTACTTTGTGACATTGAAATCTTTTTGGAAAAGTAAAAGAAATAATATACTTGAGTCTTGAGTCTACAGTCTACTGTAGTGCACATTTTATATATGTATGCTAATGCATGAAAGAAAGTTGACGGTAAAATTACATTGTTTCTCTGTCTCCTTTTTCTCTCTTTTCTCTTCCACATGGAAATCCCTGTGAAGTCTGAAACCTGAAACAAAGTTAGAGTGAAGACTGAAGACTGAAGACTGAACATAGAAGAGAGAATAGAGTGGAGAGAGGAGAGAGACAACCAGTCAACCAAGCAACAAACAATGGGATTCAACCAGTTTATTCCAATCCTCTTTTTATCGATTTAGAAATCAACTTGACTTTCTTCACTTTACTCCGTATATCTCTCCATCTCTATATCTATGTATCTATATCTGCCTCTATATATCTTCCATCTACTTTTTCCTTTTACTTAAGGGAATTTCCACTCCTTCATTTTAGACTCTAGACTCTATACTCTAGACGCCTTTTCCATTACGGTGTAAATTCCGAACTCCAAATTCCAAATGCCTGTAGTTTTTACGTCAGTTTTTACTTTGGACTTTGGACCATCTTCTTTACATGGAAATATCTACATGGATATTGGAGTAAATTTTATTTGTATTTGTATTTGTATTCCGGATTTGTGAAACATGAAGGAAAATTTGAGATGGAACAGCACATTTATCCCCGTGATAAATTGTCTCTCGCACATCTGTAGTCTGTAGTAGAAAATACTCGTACCTCGTGCTTGTACTCATGTTTGATATTTATAGGTACCTATAAAATCAAGTAGGATTTGTACATTTGTACATTTGGCTCCAGAGAAAATGAAGCAAAAAGATATGGATTTCACAATGGATTTTACAATGCTAAAAACTCAGTACTGTTTAAAACACAATGTGTTTGAAAATTCCCATATTCAACTTGTATTTACTCTAAATATTTTGTAATTTGACCAGCAATTTTTATCTTGAGAATTCTCAGTAATTGTGCCATGAGGCACAAACCAGCTTCAAACTTCTCCACAATCCACACCTTTTCAACCTTCCAATGCAGAGAAAAAAGTGTTACAGTACACAATGCTGAAAATGAAGTGTATTCATATATAGTATGCAGTACAAAGTACAAAGGACACGAGTTGTTTTTGTTTTTGCTGTTTTTTTATCATAAAAGTTGTAATCTAATTTTGATTCCAAATGGGACACTCTAAAACTCTAAAAACGTGAGAATGGGCAGTAAATAATGTTGACTGAATACGTAAGTTGAACTTACAGCATCAAAGAACAGAAAGAGAGAGGATGACTTGGTATTCCTTTGTAAATCAGTGTTTTTCTCTGATCTTTGTCATGCCGCGTTGTCTCCAGTCTCTAGTCTCTAGTCTCTAGCCTAGTCCAAACAGTACAATAAAAGGACGGATAGATGTACTGCACAAAAGTATGTATTTTATACCAGTTCCCGTTGTGCATCCACTATCATTCTATCGCCATTCACCATTTGAATTCAAACAAGCAAGTTTGTATGCATCATACTGAATCTAGCACAAGGGTGTACATTTTCCATGTCCCATTCTCTCTGGACACTTTTATTGAGGTACGAGATCAAAGATAAAGCGTCTCTTTTCTTTGCCCAATGTTCCAATGTTGGAGACAAATTCCTTTAAAATATGGGCGTGAGAAGACTTGGAGAGCGACAGGAGCCATAAGTATCTATCTACAAGCTACAGCACAAATGTCTGTAGATGCGATTGTGTCCAGTTGAAATACCCCCAAGAGTTAGAAGAGATGACAAAAGCACAGCCATTTCTTCCACAATGGCACACATGCACCATATACCATACACCATATACATTCATTAATATGTAGGATCCAGATAAAAACCAACGAAAGAGACTGTGTACCATGTCGAACGTCTAATGTCTAATGTCCACGGTGCAAAGTGTTGTGTGCTCTGTGTGATTGAACTCAACTTTAGACTGAAAATTGGAGAATGGAAGGCGAATCAGCATCAGAATCACAATTGGAATCGGAATGATTTTAGTACGGTAAAGAAATAAAAGAAAGAGGATCAGCTAAGTTATCTCTGCTCTGATTTCCTTTCCTTGATTCTTGATCCTTGATTCCTTGATTTCTTGAGGTTTTTGCGTAGATGTTAGTATTAGATATTATTATGTATGAGCAATAAAGAAGGAGGAGAAAGCTTTCTCTCACTCACTCACTCACTCACTCACTCACTCACTCACACTGTACTTGAGGGACAGTCGTGTACGTTTTATGTGTGTGTGCAAATGTGAAAATGTATCTGTCTGTAAAATTTAAACTTATACAAAGGGAAAGGGAGTGAAAGTATAGAAAAGCATAGCATAGGCAGAAGGATTGCTTGAGATTTTTCCTATTTTCTCAAGTCTCGTCAATACTCTAGAATCTAGAATGTAGATCCGTACCCATCTATCTGATCTCAGTAGGTTTTTGGATTCGGAATACTTGACATGACTAATGGTTCTTCCCTCTGACCCATGAAACCAGAGGCAACATACTACACATAAGTACTTGAAATATGCACACTCTAGGCAATATGTACACTCACTGTCATTGCCAATACCAACACCAATACCAGTTCCAGTTGTAGTTGTAGTTGTAGTTCCAATTTAAGCTCCAGGGCCAGTACGAATGCCGTTGCAATTTTCATTACCCTTTTCCTTGTCATTACTCGTTTGGATGACTCGGACTGACAATTGGAATGAAAAGTGAAATGCATGTACGTAGCAGTGTAGCAGTGTGCCAGGGTACGTGTGTGTATCTTATTATGCGAGAAGAGTGGAGTAGAGCGTAGACTGTAAACTGATCCGAGATTCAAATTCATTCACTCACTCATGCTCCTTTGATTCACGGTTCATGGTGAGTTTCCACATCGTTCCATCACTATCGCTTGATTCATCTACATTCTTCATTCTACATTGTAGAATCCAGAATTTGGATTCTGGATTCTGGATACACAATTTAAAAGAACAATATTGTTACAGGAACACGAGTTGCGAGTTGGGATGTACATTAGAATCTAGTTCTAGTTTTGGTGTCGGTTTCGGGCTCGGTTTCATACTGCTAGTCTTCTTGCTATTATTATTAATTCTGACAAAACCGATCCATCACCCACGGAAAACCGAAGAGTTTGAATGATTTTGGATTCTGGATTCTGTAGCAGAATTTCATCCAGCATCCAGTTTTAAGCTTCGAGCTTCCACTGGAACTTTAGAAATCTACAGTCAGAGCCAAAGCCAACACGAGATTTATAAGGAATTAAAAGAAGAGTAAAACTCGACTGCTTTGATTGTATTGAGTATTGAGCAGGAAAATGGGAATGGGAATCCACGAACCAAGAATGAATGTGAATTTCATGGAAATTCATCTGGAAATGTGAACCATCAAAGTCCAAAGAGAACTGGAACAAGAAATAATACAATAGTAGCAAAATTCATTGTACAGATTGTTCATTGTCCACTGTACACTGTATTCATTTATTTGACAGACAAGATCCCATTTAAAGCTCATTAATAATTCCACTGAACTCTGAGCCACATTTACAAAAATCCTACTCACTTGCTCACTCGCTGGCTCGCTCGTTCGCTTGTTCACTTGTTCATTCACTCTTCACCCTTTGTTACTGTTGCCTGTACTTTTCTCTTCTCCATTCTCCATTCTCCGGATCATATTATAAACTCCATAAATTATGATTTTTCCGCGGTTATCCATAGACTTTTTGATGCATCCTTCATTTTCCATTTCACTCCCTCCTCCTGACATATTCTGACGTTTATTAGTACAGAACGCAGGATATGAATCGCACAGTGCATATCATAAAGAGATTTTGACAACTACTCCTTATTCGCCATCCGTTATTTCATTAACATCTTTTTACTTTTTATTCTCATTCCAAATTTGACGATCGTCAAAAGTAACAGATTAATTTTTCGGGGAAAAAAGTATGTTGCTTTATTAACTGCATAATCATGCATTTATTTGTTACCCTTTCCGCGTACAGAGAATGCAAGAGGAAGCAAGAGTTTCACTCGGAAAAGGTTAATTAATTGACATGCAGTACAAAGTACAAGTTAAAACAGGAAACAGCAGAATATGCAACAAAGCTCATGCCATGATGCACAGTGTATTAAATTGTAAAATCAACATGAGGAAAAACAGCTTTTTAAATCCAAATTTTTTTTCTAGTTTTGTACTCGTCTTTTGTTTGTATTTTGATGTCTATTTGCACTTTATCTGCATTGTTCATTCTAAATTGTACATTGAATAAAAGGATTGTTGGATGTTGGGTGTTTTTTAAGCAAGTGAAAGTAAAGTGAAATGTGAAATATTGCCACCATTTTGGTACATAATAAAAAGACAAATATTTTGTAGAGAAATCATTATGAAAATGGATACTGTGTTGTTGTGTGTTTTGTGCTATGTTTCACGTATTGTATTGTAATGGTAGAAAATAACAAAATTCCGTTCTTCTGACGTTTAATATATTACTTTCCTTTTATTGGGACTTTCACAAATGTACTCCGTATCCCGTGTTGATCGATGTTGAACGAAGGGTGTTGAGTGCTGAATATTGAGCTTTGAGCGTTGGATTGTGCTGAATATCACAATCACAATAGCATTTACAGTCGTCAGGTTGTTTCACATGTAGGTATTTTTTTTGTGCACAGTGCATACGGTATTCATCAATTTTTCCTGTATCCTCATTTTCTGCACTCCACTTTGTGTTTTCCGCGCTTTGACGCTTCCAGCTTGGAACTTGGAACTTCATCATCTTTGACAATCGGAACAAAGCGCAATTTTGTAGCAACTCTGTTTTGAGTTTTGACTTTCACTCCCATAATTCTTTGCCCTTTTTCCTCCTGGTTCAAATATTGCATACACAAGTTTTTTCTCTACTACTCTCTTATCTTCTTACTGTTTCTAAACTGTACAGTCTCAATCAGATTTTACAAGCTCATTAGTTGAATGGTGCATTAGAATTCAAATTCAGGATCAGCATCTATAACAACATTCATGAAATAGCGGCGTCGTGTATAATACGTAAAATGTAGAAAAGGTCTAACACAATACACGATACACTATACATCATACACTATACACAATGGCTTGTAGATTGTAGACAAAAGTTGTTGTTATTAAAAAAGTACTCGAGTCCCTTTTCAAGTTAAAGGGGAACAGAGTTCCAAGAATAATGAAGAACCACAAACAGAAACAAAAACCCCGGTAGAAATAATGAACCAATTAAATAGCCAAAACTACACACAAAGATCGTACATTGTACACTGAGAAATGTATATTTTATTTATTTTTTGTGATCCAAAGAATGATAAACAAGGAACATCTCCTTGCAATGTCACTAGCTCAGCTCTCAACACTCAAAACAGTACAAAATAAAGGCTTATTTTTATGTTTTTTAAGACTTTTCTGTTTTATCCCTCGTATTTGTCCTTTATTTTGGATTTTGGATTTTGGATTTGGATAATGATCACCGCTCTAGATTTTAGACTATAGACTAAGGAAAAGTTGTCTCTCATCTGTAGAGAAAAACGAGCCAATGTCATCTCCATTTTTCTGTATTTTGCATGTTGTTCGGAATACGGAATCTTGAATTCATTTCAAAGCATGTAGATTGTAGATTGTAGATTTTACATGTAGAATTGTTTATTAAATTAAATAGTGGAACAAGTCATCAGCAACAGAACCAGAAACAAGAACAGAAACAGAATCAGCGCCAGCATCAACATGTTCCAATTCATTCCAAGACCATTGAAAACGTGGCCAAAGACTGCAAACTGTCTATGTAAATATACAACACACAGTACACAAAATGTGTCGCTTGTTCCTTTCTTATTGCAAATGAACGGGGAAGCACAGTAAAAAGCAGAAAGTTATCAATAAGCCGTATGTTGAATTCCAAGTTACTTGCCCTAATATTTCCAACTTGCTACGTACTTGTGTTGCATATTTAGTATTTAGTTTGTTTGGAAATCAAGTTGAAAGTTGGATTGGAGCAGAGCGGAGTGGAGTAAAGTAAAGTCTTTGTAGAAAGACAGATACAGAGAAAGCGCCTTTAGTTTAGTTTTACTCGCGCTCTCTTCTTTCGTCTTCCTTTTCCATATTTCATCCTCTAAACTCCATCCTCCAGAATACATAAACAAACAAATAAGATAAAGATGAAAATGAGGAGAAAGTAGGAAACTTTACAAGACAAACAAGATTCATATATATATGAAATGGAGGGAAAAGGAATACCACCAAGACACAAGAGAAATTCAGAATCAGTGCTGAATGAAGGTACACTGTGTACTGTACATTGTACATTGTACAAAGTAAAGTCTAATTGTTTGTACTGTATTCAAAATTTGAGTAGAGTTACAGCAGCAGCAGTGGCAGCAGAAGCCAATGTAAATTTCAAAATTATGGAATCATAGTCAGACTAAGTCAAGCTAAAATTTAGTGAATAATAACAAGACACAGAGACACACAGACACACATTGTCTACAATAAAGAATAAACATGGAGAATTAGACAAATTACTTCCTCGTACAGACGGCAGACTCTGAATTTGAATCTAAATTTAAATATACAAATTCGAATCCAAATGTACCATTTCCCAAAAAAATATTTTTCTCTTTTTCTGTAAGTTCCTAAAACTCTGTGGTCTACATTTTACATACATTTCCATATTATTCCGTTTATATTTAATGCCAAAACGGTTTTAGTTTTCCTATTGTACCGTATGGGCCGATTAAAAAATAAATGTGAAAAATCTAATCCTTTTCCAAGTCTTCCGTTAGTACATCTGTGGTATGCAGTCCCAAAAACTAGAAACTACAGAAGAAACTGTAAGAGATTTCGTAAGATGTGAGGACAAAATTTATCTTCTTTTTGTTTCTTCTTTTCCCTTCATCTTTTTATTAAAGTTGCTGGTTGCTCGAGTTCCTGAAACACCTTCAAAGGAACTAAATCTGTATCTTTATTTAATCCGGTACAAAAACAGGAACCAAAACAAAGGAGTTTTGTTATAAATGTATCCAATTTTATTAGTTCCACTGTTTTGCATTTGTTTCCTTAGAACTTGGAAGAAAATGGATGGAAGGAAAACTTGATTGTTATTTGTACTTCCACTAGAATAAATTCTGCTTCCTTCTCAGAAAGGATCATTTAATATTTAGTACTTTGTACTCGGTATGTAGAGAACTACTCCAACAATTTAAAGGACAATTGTTGTGTAGTTTAGAGTTTAGAGATCCTTTATGCTCGCTTTAGCCTGTTTAGAAATAGATAAACTAACCCAAACTATTGCTGTAGCTTGTAGCTTTCCTCTGTGAATTGTGAATTGTGGATAGTGAATTGTAGATGCAAAATCTAAAATCAAATCAAAGTAAAGTAAAAAATCCTCCCTTCGTGAGGATTTTATATCGCCTACAAAGCATAAATGCTTTAGACTCCCAAAGCGAAGCAGAGTATACGATTTTTCACATAATAAACGTGTCCACTAGTTTGAAAAATTTCCCGCTAGGTGGCGCGGGCATGTACAAATTCTTCACATAATAAACTTGTCCACTAGTTTGAAAATTTTCCCGCTAGAGGGCGCTGACTAGTTAAAAAATTTCCCGCTAGGTGGCGCTAGTTTCGTTGTCTCACATTACTCCAATGTGCACAGACAGACAGACAGACACGAGGATTGCAATACTCTGCTCCACATCGTAAAAACCACTAGAAAACTCTTAAATTTGCATGAAATTTAACTATACATCTTCATGAACCTAATCGAACGTTGATGGATTAAATATTTATGCCATAAAAAGACAAACAGTGTACAAAGTGGAGAGTGGAGAGTGCAAAGTGCAGTCTAGAACTGATTGAGAAAACAAAATAGTTATCCTACTTCCGATTAGTTTTGCTCTCGCATCTCGAAAAGATAGGTTCAAGGTTAGAGGATAATGTGTGTAAATATTCTCTCCACTTTTCCGTATTCCGTAGTTTGTACAAAACCTTGTTTTAATTACTCCTCTTGCGTAAACAAAACATACAGAATGTAAAACGCAGATTGCTTAAATAATCGTTTGAATACGGAACAGTTTTCTCAAAGTATCCTCTCTAGGCTCAATGCTCAATACTCACTACTCAATACATAAACATGGACATGAATTTTATTTCCTCTACTGATTTATTTACTAGTAGGTTTTATCTAGATAAAATTCCGAGTATGGCTAATTTAAACAGGTCCCAGTTCAGTTCAACTTGATTTAATCTATCTGCAATGTTCAGTGTTCATGTTCAATACGTTTCAAGTTTCATTTGGATCAGTAATTCCATTTACACTTTAGACTATAGACTAAAGACAGACGTCCTCAGTCATTAGGAAGCGCAGCTGAGTATTGTTTTCGTAAGATACGGCAGGCTGGCTGGGTGTGTACATTCGGGTAATGTGAGACAACGAAACTAGCGCCCTCTAGCGGAAAAATTGTCAAACTAGTGGACAAGTTTATTGTATGAAAAATTATTATGCTCTGCTTCGCTTTGGGAGCCTAAAGCATTTATGCTTTGTAGGCGATATAAAATCCTCACGGAGGGAGGATTTTTGACTTTATTTTTACTGGATCCGTATGTTACCATAGTGGACATTTTGAATTGTCCACTATTCTAAGTACAGTATCAAGAATCTAAACTCTTATGAATGCAGTCAGTCTGGTAGCCAGGCAGGCGCCTGTTCGATTGAACCGTCCACCTGTATGAAATTTAGAGGAAGGAGAGAGAGGTGATACTTATGCTTTTTACATCACATTTGGGGAAAACAGAATTGAAAATTCGGGTTTAAATTCCAATTTAGACGCAAGGAAAGTAACACCGTACAAAGCACAAAGCACTGTGCATGAATTAGGGAAGGAAAAAGGACCTGTACATATTTTACAATAGACAGAGTGTATACTGTATACTGCACACGGTTAGTTTGTTCTCTTCTCTTACTCGTCATGTTTGTTGTTTTGTTTCTCTATGAATATCCAGTATCCAGACCAAAAGCAGAACTGTGACATCCCAAGGAGAAGAGACGATGCAGTATACAGTATACACACTATACAGTATGAGCAGACAGATATCTGTGGAGTAAACGAAGAAGAAGTAGCTTAGACTGAGACTAGTGGCTCTAGTCTCTAGTTTCTAGTCTCAAGTCTCAAGGCTCAAGTATTACAAGTATTAGTAGCTCTTGTACGTTATGTCATTGCCTTCCTCGTTTTCATCCTAGTTGTACTTGTAGCTGTAGTTTTAGTTTTAGTTCTGGTTCTGGTTGTAGTTGTAGCTGTAGGAGAAAGCCATGTTTTCGCCCAAGTTATTGTGAACAAATTCCCTCAAGTGGTTCAGAAGAGACGTTTTCCAGTTTCCAGTTTTCCTTTCTAAAGCACATCACTTGTTAATTCTTCCCATTGTCACAAAATAGGAGGACAAAGAAGAGTATCAAATCGAATCCAGTACATGGAAGATGGGACATGGATAAAACGTAGAAAATAGTAGCTCTTCTCCCAAACACAAGGCACAAGACACAAGACACACGAGACTTCACATGATGCAATATGTATGGGATGGGATGGAATGGGATGAGATGGCTCTCTACAGTTCTTAAAGCTCTTTCTGTCATACATTTTCCACAGTTCAAGAGGAGTAGTAACAAGGAACCTCTCTCCAGTCTCCATTCTCCATTCTCCATTCTCCATCTAAACTCTATTTATTATATATTCCATCTCCAAACCTTTTACCGTATAAATAGTAAATAGAATAGAATAGAAGAGAGAAGAGGAGAGACACTCGGATTATATACCTTCTCTGGTGCTGGTTCTGGTCCTTCGTCATGATACCCCATTATTCTTCAAGTCTCTAGTCTCAAGTCCCCTCTCAGACCAGACCAGACTCATAACCCATGGCACTCCAATACTCCAACACTCCAAGCACAAACACTTACAAGAAAATATATCATGTATGAAAATACACATTATTATTATCACCATCACCGTTTCACAATGTTTCAAATGAACGGGATAATGAAAATGATAAGGGAAACGTGAGGGTGAAAGAGAAAAGGAGAAATTAAGTTTCTTTCTTCCTTCCTTCTTCTACACACGTATACTTAGTCTTAATCACCCTGTTTCTGCTACTAGAACTAGAACTGGAACTGGAACCGGAACTAGACGACTTGCTAACGAACTACTTAGTAACTCATCATCAGTTTTCTCCAGCCCATTTTTCCGTCCAACGAGCCAAACATTTTACATGTCTGAGAATCTAAATAAGCTCATTTAATTTGCTTGTACGCAAAAAAGAAAGGCTAGAGTAGAAAAGAGAATCATGTGATATCAAGTTAATGGGTAAAGACAAGTGGAAATTTCAAATCTTGTGCTCTTTAATAACGTGCACATTATTCATTGCCCAATGCTCGACGTTTACTGTACTACTCTTGAGCTTGAGCTTGAGTTTACGCTCAGATGCTACCAGTGGTGGAGTCGAGTGCTGAGAAATTCACTGTACTGAAAAAAATTCATAAGCCGGGCTGAAATCACACAACGGAGAAAGGAACTACACAGAAAAAAAATTAACATTTGTAATATAAATGTTTACAATGAATTAGAAATTAGAATGCAAAAATAATTGCACAAATCCGTTCAAAATTCACAACGACAAACAGTGATAAAATAAGACAACATCCCTTTGACACATTATACAATTACACAGCAATCGTCTTGATTCTTGAGTCTTTATATTATAGATTTGATATTCATTCAACTTCATTCCTTAGTTTATCTCGGAACAAAATAGGACAAATTGTTCAGTTGAGAAAAGAAGGAGGAGAAAGCAGGACTATTGTTTAATCATTCTTCATTTATTCTTTGACAGCAGTCAGCAGTGTAATTTGAAGACTTTTGTAGTTAGATTTGGTAACTGTAGGAAGAAAGAAATGATTTCTCAACTTATGTAAATGAAACCAATGTCTGAAATTGCAAATAGAATCCGAATTGAAATCATTTGACCATGAACAGGATCCTTCTGCATTGTGCATTGTGCATAATTCCTAAGAATGGGCTACGAAATCGCAGAGTGCAGTATAAACTAGCTTTTTAATAGTAATTTTTCTTAGTCTTTGCGACTAAACTCCAATATTTCTTTGTTCATTTTTGAAATTAAAGTAATATAATCTTTTTATCTTTTCATCTATTTTTTTGTCCTTTTACTTGACGCAAGTTCAATAGATTTAATTTGCTTTGCCGTGACCTCGACTGTCAAAATATCAAGAATTAAGAACCAAGAGGATTAAATAGCATTGATGAGAATTGTGCAACTTTTACATTTTGATTAGATTTTCTCCATTGAGAATTAAGATAATCTTGTTCAGGTTAAAAAATTACATGGATAATTGTTAATATTTGATACTTGATACTTGATCGATGGTTGATGATTGATGATCTTGATAGACAGCACCTTTCACATCTCACGTATTCGTGTAGAATGTAGAATGTAATGTCCATTTCCTGCTCCAAACTCTGAAACTGTATACGGATAATTTTGCAACTTGTAATTTGATTTGCAAGGTTACGCAATATGCACTCAATTCAATTTGATCCAACTTATGTGCTTTAGGCTGTAGGCTTGATCCTGATCATGGTTTTGATTTTGATTTTGATTGGCAACTTGAAGACTGGGAAGTGGTTATTGGATATGGAATATGGAATATGAGGAATCCGGAGCATTTCCCTATGCATTTTGGCATTTTGTGCCTACACCTAAAATCACACTATGATTTTAATCACAGAAGGAAGTGCATGGCAGTCTTTTTCAACATTTTACAGTAACGCCACAGAATCGAATGTACAACATTTATTTTTCATTGAACATTTTACATTCAACGAAGAGTGTGAGAGGCATGTGAAATGTGAATGTATCTAGTGTCTAATGTCTACTGTGCAGTGTGCAACGTACATTTTCCGGCAGCGGCTTCCCTTCTTGGGAATGTTTTGAATTGCATGTCTGTCACTGCGCTTTGAATGACATGAGAAAATGTAGGAAATCCCCGTGTCACAATTCCGACAACTCCCATACCTCATTTTCAATAAAAATGTAAATGCGTTTTATTGAATTTCTCTTGTATTCATTTTATTCTTTTCTTCCGCCTACACATGTGGACCTAGATATTTTTCCTATTCACAGTTTGAAATAGGGCCGACAAAGTAGGCGTGATATTGCAGATATTATTGGCGACATAAAAGTTTCATCCACTTTAATATCAACTACCAACTACCAACTACCAACCACCAGGAGAAACAATTTACCAGAGAATGCCCAGTGTCCAGTCCTCCACTTTCCAACTGCCCAGTGTCCAGTTTTCAGTTTTCAGTTTAAAAGTCCCGTAGATAATTCAGGTCATGAACAAACATAATAAAATAGGACATTATTTAATTAGCCACTATGAATGAAATCAACAGTGTAGCTTGGAAAATGAACAAGATGACGTTTTAATACTGTCAAATCCCAAATTTCAAATGTCAGGCAGAAAGACTGAAAAAGGAAAATCTGCTTGTCCATCTACATACGTACATTATCTAACAAGTCACAAGTCGTCAGAATAACTTGTATAGTTTCTACAGCATCAAAGAAAATTAGCGACAAAACTAGAGTGAATTCTTGTGATCGTATAATTATTTAACTTAATGAACGAAACCTCAAGACACAAGACACAAGACACCAGACTTGAGATTCTAAGATTACAACATCTGCAGTGTACAATGTACATGATGTAAGCAGTTTTGTGAATTCTAAATCCCGTGTTTACAAGAATCAAGACAAGAGTTGGCTGTTGGATGTTGAACAATCCAATCTTGAATCTGAATGCAGTGACAAATGTCAAATCTAAAGCATGAATTATAGAGTATTTACTAAATTCCAAATTCCTACAACTCTAGTTCCTTTGAATCCTTTCATTCGTTTATTTATTATTCATTAGCCATCCTTACATAGATAAATATCTACAAATGTCGAGCTTCTTTGAACATCTTTGTCATAATCACGAGGGTACAACTTACATTATTATGATGATTCTACACAGTAGTCAGGTTTAACGAATACAGAAAAGTCAGAGAGAGAGAGAGGGAGATAGCTGTGTACTTTAATCTTGAATAGTTTCGACAAAATGAGCTGGTACTTTGTACTTTGTACAGTATTTATAATCGAGAGTAGGATTTTACGATATAGAATATAGAAAGCACAGCTACATCCTGAGTAGTTACCACTTAATTTTATTCACGCCCTGATACATCTATACAAATTAGACATGTAGTTTGGGAGTTTGGGCAAAGTGGGGAACGGGGAATGAGGAAACTAATTTTCAGGACAGGAGAAAGGCGGAAGGAAGAAATGGCAGTCGTCATCTTCTTATCTTTATTTAATTGAACCCGCATCCTTATCTATGTTTACATGTCTTCCTCCTACTCCCTTCTGCATACCTCTTCCGCGTTTCTCTGTTGCATCTGTATCGGTAGCTGTAGTTGTATTTGTATTCGTAGTCGAGTTTCTGTTTCTATTTGTATTTGTGCTACATGCTACATGCTACATGCTACACGCTTGTTGAATCGTGAAGAAATTCTTATCTGCACAAAGACATCTAAAACGGAGATTCACGTCCGCCAATCTCATGCAACATGTACAGTGTACACTGTACAGTGTACATAACAGATTGTATCCATGTTTTCCCGTTGTATTGCACAACATAAAAGTTGACTGCTTTCTCCATATGTCTTATACAAATAAACCGTGTTTCTCTCTGTGTACATTGGACTTTAATTTTCATGTCAGTCATTTCTCCGCTATGATAGAATGACAGATTGGGAGATTGGCAGATTGTCAGATAGATAGATTGGATGAGCGCGGTGCTCAATGTGATTAACCAACAAAGTGGAAGCTTTAGCACTTAAACTCAAAATCCGGTACTTCTTACTCCTTTAGCAGTTCCCGGTTCCCAGTTTTGTAGTCAACTGGATAGTAAATTTGACGGTGTAATTGTAATGTGTTGTGCGGGAAGGTTGGGAAAGGAGGAAACTTTAAGTAGCCACAACCACTATGACGGCTGAATCTGAATCCCAATCCCAGTTTCAATCTCAAAAAGAAGGAAGACGCTATGGTACAAATTTTTATATATGTTGTATCAAAGGCACAAGTTTTCTTTTCTTCTTTATCGTTATCTTTATCTCTACTTTGGACTTTTGGGACTGTGAAGCTAAAATTCAAGACAGCCAAACTCATTTCCTCCTTATTCTTTGTTTCCCCGTTCTATTTTGCACATTCTATATTTTGTGTTGTACAGATCACGGAAATATCGTAGCGATGGAAAGAAAAGTACGTTTTTTCAGACCAACTTTCTCCAGTTTGTTTTATCCCGGTTGCAAATTTTTCCTGAGTTCACCTACTGCCTACTGGTCCCATGACTCACTTTGGTTTGAATGAGTATCCGAATTTCTCCTACGCCCTATCCCTAGGTGATTCTGTGTTTGTTCAATGTACATTGTACAGTGTAAACTCTTCTTCAGCTTCCTCTCCTGTTTGGTGTTGTTCGTTCTTCTTGTTCTTGTTGGTTGAAGCACTGGGCAGAGACTTGAGTTGAAGAACTAGACTCTAGACTCTAGACTATCTTTACCTCTTATCTTCCTTCATTTTGGTTACAGGAGTGTCTTCAAAAAATTGTGCATTGTACCAGCAACAACAACAAACATGTTGAAGACGGATAACACTACAACAAACTTTTCTCTGTCTCTGCCTCTGTGCTTTTACTCAGAGCATGTCTAGTATCTAGTATCTAGTATCTTTATACTACAAGTCAAAAGCTCCATATTTTAATAATGTATCAAAGTGAGTGCATTTTGTACAAAAACAAAAACACATTAGCGTTACACAACGTGCATATGTCTAATGTGTAGTGTATAATGTGTAGTGTGTAGTCTAGTGTTTATCTTTCATGATATAAAATTATAAAAATTTCCCCTGGGGAAGCCCATCAAAAAAACTCTTAAACCATATATTTTTTATGCAAGAAAGCATTTCAAGTGTAATGTGCTTTTTCTTCTGCATCTGTACACTGTACACTAGAGATCCTCAAAAAAACATGTTTTGAGAAAATTTAAGCCAGGACCCCGTCATATTGTTCC
>JAQGBH010002911.1:0-22006 GCA_034698265.1 Sminthurinus aureus
CCGTTTTTGGAATTACATCGACGATATTGACAGTTTAAAATAACATCATGCGTACGTATTAGGTATATGAATGCAGTATGTGTTTTGCCTTTCTTATTTGATGGGGAATATGTTCAGTTTATAGTTCACATGTTATGGCCTTTATGAAACTAGACAGAAATGTGTTTATAAATAGGTAGTAAAATCTCTAGATTTATGCATCACTGGTAATGTACATAATGTGCGCGCACTGTTAATAAATTTTTGAAAGAATACCATTTTTCAGTAATTTGTAATATATAATAGTCACTGTCTATATATTATACAGTGATTTCAAAAATGAATGAAGCACTTTTTCAGTGGTTTATTAGCAAGCACTTATGTATTTAGTTGGTGACTATATATAATAATATATTCTATGTTGTACGTATTATAGACCACCTCATCGCCACAACTTGAATTGAAAAGGACGACATGGTAAAGACCAAAGATAAAATGCTCAATCATACCTGTTACATACTACTCCAGAGATGGTAAATAGAATATATTAGCTACGTAAGCAGTATGTTGTCTGTTCATAATGCAATATATCGTAGTTTGTGTGTGAGTGTAGAGGAGTAGTGAGTAACGAGATTGTGTTCTTCAAAGAGAGTCAGTTCTGAGGAAAAGAGTTGAGTAGATACAGTGTAGTAGTATACTGAAGCATGACTCATCCCTCATCCTATCCTTCACAGCTGCATATATACATACAAATACGAAGGAGCAGAAACAGGCACCAATGCAATAATAATAATAATGTAGTATAAGACATACACTCCAACTCACAACCTGTTCATCTCGTTTTTAATTCTACGTCCGGTAATTTTGTCTTGACTCTTGATTTCTTGTGTACTTGTGTTCTGCTGTCCTGAGCTTTTTTAAGCCTCTACTCGTGTGTGCTTGTGTTTATTTGTATGTATATGTATGTATATCTATTACATATTGCATACAATTATTACAGTTTCTGTTGTCTACAAACTTTTAACTTGGCTTGTCAGTCGAACGCCGACTACTGAAGAGGAAAGATATGATACCGTCAATACCATACAGGCTACGAAATTAAAAAACGTACGTGCTATTCACTATTCACCAACTGTCCAGTTTATTTCTGGCTTCAGTATTTTTCTGAATAAAGTGTTATTAAACTATTATTTTTAAAAATACACAATTAACAGTAAAAATAGTAAGTGAGTAAGTGCTCTGTTGCTTCTTTATCGAAATAATTTTGCCATCACTTTTGTTTTGATCCATCACAGTAAAATATTATAGTGCTCTTTCCAGGATTTAGGATTTATATCAGTGACCAGTGACCATCATTCAACATGAAATTGTAAGAGAGACTGTGTGTAAATGTGAATTTTCGAAAATAAAGTAAAGTAAAAATTAACCAGTGAATCGGCGCAAGGTATGTAGTATATAATATACAGTGTACAAGTGCTTTCGGGAATCTGATTTTGTGTGTGCACATGTTTTTAGTATTTATTCATATTTAAGTTTTAGGTGAAATTTACATCAAATAACTTCTTTTGTCAGTGATACTGGCTCAGTGTATATTATAAAAAAGACGTGAAAGACTTTGTGGAAACTTTATTTTGTTTCACCTTTGTTTCGGAAGAAATTTACTGAAGATGGATTTAATTTTTTGAAATAAGGTAAGAAACAATTGTTGCATTTAGTGTAAACCGAACTACATAAAGCTTGAAGTATGAAGAACATCAATAATATAACTATTGTGAGTTGATATTGCATATTGCATATAATTGAAGTCGGAACTAAATATGTACTAAAAGCTAATCGTTTGGTTTTAGCTTTTATTGTTTTATTGTGACAAGACACGAATACAGGATAAAAAAAACCTTTACACTTTACAGTAGTAAACTTAAGTAACATGCATGGATAATGGAGATGCTAACCATAACCAATTGCATTATTACAATAAAAGTTATATAAAATTTACAAGCATTATGTGTTATATGATTTTGAGTTTAATATGTGATATGTGACGATTGAGGAAGACTTTTTTTTTCTATGGATGATCACAATTCATAAAATCCATAAACTTGTATTATCTATTATCTGTATAGAAAATTAGAAATACCCAATAAAGTCTTTTCATGATTCTTCATTCTTCAGTGTCTCTTGTTTGTGTTACATTGACCTTTGAAAGACGTAAGTTTTTCTTCTTTCAATCTTCCCTGTACTTTGTACTTGGAATGTGATGCGAATTTTTCTTTTCAAGCCCACTTGTGGAATTTATATAATATATCTATACTTAGTGTGCATTATTCCGAAGGAAAACCAAGCAATACGACTTTGCGAAAGAAATAAAACGGAACACCCAAAAAAAAAACCTTTATGACAATGTAACATACAGGGATAAAATAAATACTGTATATGTGACAGAATTCAATTCCAACAAGAAAAGATGATACTGCACGGAAATGTTTATCTTATACTTACCTACTACAATGAAATACATTAACCTGATCAGTACAGAGTACAGAGTCTTTATGTTCTATGCTTTACATTCCACAAATACATACAACGTTATGTAACAAGTAAACAATATCAGAATTTTTAGAGATCAAAAAGTAAAAGAAAAACTAAATTTGAGCAGAAACCATGACGTGATATGTACACAATAATACACGTGTAGTCAGTAGCCAGACCAAAATCTGTGTACCTTGCAATTTACAATATTCAACAATGCACAAAGCACAAATTCATAAAATGATACGACATAATCATATCACAGTTTACCAGCTGGCGTTAAATATTCCTTGTCAACTTGTTTACTGTTTACCTGTTACAATTGCCTATCGAGGGTTACCTTTGCAAAGCAAATCCGTCGTACACATGGGTAATACATAATACAAACGATTCGAATAGAACGGATTCGTTTTTAAAGTAGAGCCTCCGATATGTAATATGTACCGTGCTCAGTGCTCTTGTATCTTGTATAGTAGCGGAACAACTTTGTCAGTTCCTTTCAAAAATGAAGTTTTTATTTCATCATTTGTTTACTTTTTTTACAGTTTTCCCCAAGATTCTAATACGTAGTAGTAACAAAATTTATTGTCACTATATTTTTGGACTTTGTGATGTAATAATCAAACCTTGGTAATATGTAATATGTCGTACGCATGTATATCAAAGGAAGAAAATTCGTTCAGTGTTCAGTGGTCAGTCTTCATGATGTTAGGCACTGGATCAGAAATTCAGAGAGAATGTAAGCAAGCAGTATCTTGAAGAGAAGAATGCACTAGTTATATTGAATATCTGATACAGCATGTGCTTACTATTGGATATTATACTTTTGCCCCATTTTGAATTATGCATACCTTTTAGCTTTCTCGAATATTTGATTTTGACTCTGAGACATGCGTAGATGAAGGCAGAAGATCTTATTTTTTCAGTCAAGTACTTTAATAATTATATGCCATTCGGTGTGTAAAATATTCATTTCAGATTCACAAAAACTTCAAATGTTTCAGGTACCAGAGTATTAAGGGAAAATTGAGGTACAACATTATTTTACCTTATTCAGTTCCAGCCAGATTATGCAGAGTTGTTTTTTTTGCAGTGCTACTGACTGCACTCACGGCCAATGCACTGAAATTGTCCATCTTAGATTTGAGTATATAGGTACATAATACACATTTGTACGAATCAAATCATGTAGGTGTAGGTTTTAGGTAGGCATTTGTAGTATACGCTCCTCAAGAACTTTGTGTAATCGTAGGTATGACTCATGGTTCATGCATGATAAGTCCTGTACATATTACTTATAGTTTATGATAGGGCGGATTAGTACAGCATGATTTTTGTAGTATTATCGAATTGTAAATAATTGTAAGCATTTATGCTAGTTCAAAATAAATATACATAATATCTGCTCCGAATTGTTTACAATTTATAACTTTGCTCTTCTTCTGTGATAGATTGAAAAACAGAAAAAAAATCATAAAGTTTTCTTTGTTACGTTCATTTGTCGTAATATCTATAAGTAATTCAAAGTTCAAAGTCCAAACTGCAAACTCTTCGCGTACATGCAAGGATTGATTGTTTTAGGTTTTAGCAGTAGTTTTTACTTGCGTTTTCAACATGCACTACCTAAAAACTAACAACTAACAATATATGTATATATAATAATATGTAACCGCATGATTCATGACTCAGTTGATGAGGAGACTCGCAAGTTTCAGTTTTTTTTGGGTGCGTCTGTGCCTGTCTCTTTTCGGAGACTGAATCCTGTCACATAACATTATTTCACATGGATTATCTATGTCTTACATTACAGTAGGAGATTTGATTTGTGCCATTATACATTTTAAACACATTTATTCCATACTTCATACAGTATGGACCATACTACGACTTATTACTATAGTGTATAGTGTAGACTGAACTCGGTGTTTTCATGTGTTCTCGTACTATCTCAACGTAATAACGTTAAACTTCTCCCAAATTTGAGGTGCATGACAATCTAAATTAAATATGTGTATTATGTATTGTGTATACCCACAAAAAAGAAGAGATGGCACAATAAGTATACTTACAAAATCTACAAAGTGCTTACAATAGGATAGAATAAAGAAAATGAGAAAAGGGAAGGGGAAAAGATTCTGCTCTATATACATATATACACAATACACACATTTTCTTACATACACCGGTTTTTGTGTAAAAGTTTATTTCCAGTGGGAAACTGTGAGCTGTGAGGGGCTTTTCTAGATTCTAGATTTTAGATATATATAGACTTTTGTAAATACAAGATACATGTTCGTCATGAAGAAGTCTAGTTTCCACTTTCCACCTGTGCGTGGCTGAGGCGTAACTAATTGACCGTTCCATCTCTTCTTTAACCCTTCACCTGCTGTTCTTGGTTTTCTTTTTTCTTTACTCAAGTTAGTTCTCTGATACATAATACATACATACATACACCTTGCTACCACTGTTCTGCAACTCACCAGTCACAAGTAACTATTCTACTGCGTTGATGACGGGACTAGGTGAAAGCTGAAAACTGAATGAAGAAGCTCCGGCTCCGTTTATTCAACATTTTGATTCGGCCGATTTACAACAAGTGAGTTTTTACTATAAACCGAAAGAAAGAGTTTTTTTTATTTCTTCACTAAGTCAGTCGGTTGTATGTGTAATAAAATTTTCTTTCTCTATCCACTATCTCCCTTTCTCGTGCATAAAGGATGTAAATATCAAAATATCAGTGTATCTTGAATCTTGAGTCTTGAGAATCCGGCTTTGCATAAATTACGAGAGAAATTTCCTTGGACGATGCATTTGTCTAGATACTGGATATAATAAGCACGCATCCCTGAATAATAATATACACTCATGATTTAGAAAAATGAAAAAATGTACAATGAGTCGTAATGATGGTTCAACTTTTATCAATACCAATATTATTAAAACCATATTACTTGTTCAGTAATATTTTTTTATTATTGAATATCTAATTTGAGGAGCGTTATTCTTTAACATTGTAGATAATGGAATCTGGAATATATTATTATCACTTATTATATATGCATAGTTCTTGTTTTAAAAGTTAACTGAATCATCTTGTACCTTGTACTAAGCTGGAACTTGCTATGCTACGTTTTATTCCTCTTGCGTGTGCTTTTTTGTACTGTTGATGGTATAAAATCATAACATGTAAAAAGTTAAAATTCAAGTTCAAGTTGCTCCAAGTTACTACTTCTTTCCTAGTTACTGGTTCAGCTTACACCGCTACCGATTTCAGCAAACAGCAAACTGATTGAATAATTGACAATGAATATTTGGAATTCTTTCGGAAGGAATTCTAAAAAATAAACATGTATTTCGAATTTACAATTTACAAGATATTTTGCCTCTAGGACCAAGTATAGTGTCTAGTGTCTAGTGAAGCGTCTGTTATCTGTGTTACTTGATACTTGAATAATGAATAATAAAGAACATGTTTTCACATTTTCATTTTACGCTTTCCGACACTTGTTTGAAGTTTGAAAATGAAAAATCATTAGGTACTCTGTATATGAAGGGTGAGCTCGTTTTAGTCAGTCTTCTGTCTCTCGAATTTCAAATTCAAGCAATATTACAGAAATTTAGAAACACATCAATCACGTGTATTTTTCTTACTGCTCTTGACTTATTTTTGATTATTTTTCTGCATCTGTATTCTGTATTTGTTGAATAGTAAACAGTCTGAAAATAAAAGTATAAGAAAGTTTATCCTGTTTTTTCTTATCAACAGTCCTTCCTTTCAAACATCAACGTTGACTTTTTGATTTCGACTCCTTCTGGATTCTGGATTTTTATTTTTCGGATGGAGGATTTTGCTTTGTTGGATTATTGCTCTGTTCTCTGTTCTCATATCACATGATGCACCTGATGTTTAGTGGTGCTGTGGTAAATGTCATAGAATATACAATATACAATCTATTATAGTGCAGCAGTCGTTCTAAGTTTAAGGCTAGTTTTTTCTATCTCGTCATTTCCGTTCTCCGTTCTCACGGGAGACAGAAGATGAAGCGATGAGAAATGAGAAAACTTTGTACATGTGCGTACACATTTTAGATATACATAGATACTCACACTACACACTAGACGTATATTGAAAGTGCATTCGGTTTTCTCAATTCAACTTGATTCAACTCTCGTCTTCACTCCTTTTCAGTTCTCGTTCTAGTCCAACTGGACTTTTTTGACTCCCTTTTGTTTCGAATGAGTAATACAAAATACAAAACAGACTGGGTAGGTACTTACTACTTTTATGTAAGGCTGAGAAAGGTGAAATATAACAAGAAAAAACAAAAGAGGCCTTGCATGGGTGAAACAGAAATGCACATGCACACTAAAGGTGTGTATACTTTTTTAGTCATGTGTATAAGGTCAATGTAATAATATGTAATGTCTAATGTCCAATGTGAAATTTGAACATAATTACACGACTCGGATGCACTTTCTGACTTCTGAACTTTTGACTTTATTAGACAGCTCGACTCGAGACTCTAGACTCTAAACTGGAGAGTGGAGAGTGGAAAATCGAGTGCTGTTTTACATTACAACTTACGACAACAAAAACAAAAACACCCTGGATACTGGATACAAAATACACTGCTACCTGTATTACGAAACAGGGAGGAGTAGGAGTCAAAAACGTGCTGTTGATTTACTTTTTTATTAGTTATCTACGTGCTAGAAGTTGACTCAAAACTCAAAGCTCAAAACTCAAAGACTTAACATTAATGTTCGCAACATCAAACTTTTACATTTTACAGATAATTAAGTTGAGAGTTGGGAGTTGAGGGAAAGTGATTTGCGTTTGGAGTTGAAACAGTTTTTAATTTTTATATCATTAGCTAAATTATTCACATTGTAATAATGTAATAATAACAATAATGAATCGCTCCTACATAGATAAATCTTAAATACCAAAACTCAAAACTCAACAGTCATCATTAATTTTTTGAAAAAAAAAACAACGACTACACAACACAACACACACCACCAAAGAAAGGTTAATCCTTAATCTTTAATAAATATCCCTACTTCACATCCTTTTTGCACTTGACTATAACATACATCATACATGTATAATGTGTATTACAGATATCTGTACATATGAATTAGATAAAGACATTGATAATATGAAAATAATATTATTTTCTGGGTACACTTGAACTTTTGACTGTGTGTGTGTGTCTCAAAAGTAGAGAAAATCCGACGCAAGTTATAGATATCACCTACAGGTCAAAATGAACATGAGGCCAAGAACTTAATATTATGTGTGATATGATACTAGATTTTCCCCAGTAATGTTTTCCACCTTTCTAGTTGAAAACTTTAATTAGCATCTAGATTAGATTAGATGGGATTTTGTACATTTCATCCTTGTCGTGCACGTTGCATGTTGTATGTAAATTGTAAATAAGTAAATAGATAGAACTGGTGCTCTCGAATCTCGAATCTCAAATCTCAAAGTCTCCTTGTCTGCTTGTTATGACACGAACGTGGTAAATAATACATTAGGAAGATGACACAGAAAGCAGAAAGCAGAAGACCGAAAGAAAAGAAGCAATAAGAAATACCAAGAAGCTAATTAATTATTATCAGGTGAATAATCCTGGCTCTGTTTTTCCTTTCCCTACATTGTATTGATGCTCGTTTTCTTACTGTGAGCTATATATTATTCCAATGATAAATATATATGCAAATAATCAGTAAGTCAGTATTATATAATTTTCGTAAGTTATTACGTGACGGAGTGTTTCTTTGCATTCAGCATATTATATGCATCAGTTTTTGTATGCTGTGGATTGCAGATGTACAGTAAAACACTCATCTAATACTGGTAAATGAGTATACACTGTACAAAGACAAACAAAGCTACTGCCCCATGTCGACATATTATGCATACAAATCTCTTCAATTTTGGGAACAAACCGAAAAAATTTAAGTATAAAAATTATACACAATTGTGTAGGGGCGATAAATAAGTATGCCAAATACATGATATTTATTTATATTCTGATAAAAAAGGCAAACAGTGAAAAATACAAGCATAACAATTATAGCATTCATAATAACCACACAATTTTTAGGCACTCTCTAAGTACAGAATACCAAGTCCATACGCCGTTTTTTAATCAATGTGTACACAATTGAAATTGAAAGCTAAATATTGACTATTGACTTTTGCTTAGAACCACGATAAATGATAAATGAACCGTTTTCTGGTCGCTTGTTGTCATTACATTTTAGATTCTAGATTTTCATGCTTAACGCTTAAAAATGAATTGAATTTTTTGATTTGTCAATCTTGGCGTCAGAAATCAGAATAGTAAAATAGATTCAAATTCAAACTAAATGTGTGTGTTTGGTAACTGGGAGTTGAAAGTTGAAATGTTGTGCATATAAAAGACATGATGAATTATTACACGATTATTTACAATTTTATGCACTAGGTTTTAGTCAAATTTACTTACCCATACATAAGATTGTGACAAATTACAAATTATAGCATGAAAGAAGGTACCAGTTACGCTTTATGTACTGTTTCGGACTGTGGTGAATTTAAAGAGTTGGTTTCACAGTAGGGTTTAATATTTAATATTTAATACAGTGAAATTCCAACTATGACTTTTAATTATTAATGCTGCATCATTTAAAAATATGCACATTTATATCGTACCTGTAATAAAATTGTGCATGAAAAAATTCATGAGGACAAAGACTTTAACCTAGCTTACTTGTGTCTTGTGTATTGTAAAATCTAGAAACAGATACAAAAACATGTTTTCAGCACGACACAATTATTTTAAAAGTAAATAGATCCGAGTTTTATTAACGGTGAACAAAAGATTTCCGTCTTTCTGTTTTGGCTATTATTATTATGATCAAACTGAATATTGAATCTTATATTATGACTCTGGATATTTCTTTGATGGTATTTACAAACACTGAAAATAGTTAATTTATAATACATGATATTTATCACATTGTAATAAAATTGTTTGATTTACTCATCTCTTAACAGATCTAGTATCCATTCGAGCAGTACTGCAGTAGAAAATATATAAAGCATGTACTTAAATCATTATACCTATTTTATTATGCATTATCCATTATTCAAAACGTAGGCAATAATGAATAATGACAGGCCAGGAAGAGCAATAAAAATCATTTCTGTTAAATCTTCGTTGTGGCTTTTAAATCCATGATGAGAAAAACAACAAGGAAAAGGCACAGGAATAGAGAAAAGAGAAATTGAAAACTGGACATCACGTTAGACGTTAGATAACATAAAATAAGCAATATAAAATTAATAAAGAGGTTTGGATCTCCAACCGCATATCATCCAGAATCCAGAGCTAGTTCTTTACAATTTACAACTAATGATATTCATATCCACTTCGCAACAGTATTATGCTGGCGTTTTATTATGCACAAAATTATGTGTTATGTTGAATGCACACCATGGAGATTTTGTGGGATTCTACATTGTACATCCATATAGAAAAAGATTGTAGATTTCGTGAAAATTACGGCAATCGACTCTGATGCGTAATGTATTCGATATACTGTGTTCGATGTGCGGTGTTCTGTGTTTATAGTTTATAAGTAAACACTTTGTATGCTCACAAGACAATTGAAATAACGTTAACACACGGAACAATAATGACGCTTTTCATTAGGTTTAATGAATAAGCGGCAAGTAGGAGGTGGTCCATAAATCAAAAATCAATTGCCAATTTTATACTCTTCCGAGTTTCGAGTTTTGAGTTTTGAATCGGTGATGCTCAATGCTCAATGCTCACAAATATTTGACCTTTGCTTAGAATTTAGAATTTAGAATTTAGAGTGTCAAGGTAGATTGTATAAAATTTAAAAGACTTACAATTTACAATGCAAAGAAAGAAGAAAGAACCGAAAATTTTCGTTCAATAAGATATTTACTACTCACAATTCACAATCAGTTCTTTAGATATATTTTATCATTTTATCAGGGAAAAATGGAAATCCACGTGATTCAAAATTCAAAGGATGGAAATGAAAATAATGAATCGTAAATCGCGATGATAAAAGGCACATAATTCCTCTTTCCTCTTCAGTTTCTGTTTTGGGTGCTGTAAAATTCTTATCCTAAAATTATAAGAAATATTCACAATTCACAACTATTTCAATGCAAAGTTACTATGTTTCTTCAGGGTCAGTAGTCAGTACACAATTTACATTAATAATAAATAATATCATGAATAGTATTCTGCACATTTTAGCAAAACATTATTTAATTATCACTACAAACTACAGCCTACAGCCATCATTTTCTGCCGCCATCATTACTTAATTATTATACGCTGCATTCAACTTTCAACTGTGAGTCTGTGACCAATAATCCTTCTGCAGATACATGTATTCAGTATTCTGTAGTAACATTAGACATTGAATCTTACATTGAAAAAATACACGTGTATCTTACAGTACATCGTAAAACAGAGAGAGTTGTGTACTTTGCTCTGTTACTGGAAGCATTTACTTGATTCATCGCTGAAATATGAAGACCCCATTTGCATTCATTAATTCAGAAGCGTTCTACACACTTTATTATACATTATACATTATGCAGCGTCATGTAACGATGTAAGATGTAAGGTGTAGCCAAAGACTTGGTGTGTAATAAGCAATAAAGTTGAATTGAAGGTGAATCATGTGTTTGTCCACATTAGTCTTTTAATTCCTTGTGTAAAACGACGTTCGTAAACCTCTTGTTTCTTGTTTCCTCCTTGATTAAACGTATTCAGTAAGTGCAAAACAAACAAAATAGTTAAGAACTACTCTTCTATTATCTTTATTCTGTACCATATTCAACGTCCTATTTCCAACTAAATGGACCTCCGTCCATCTTGTTGGTTTCTGCTCCATGATTTTGTTAGGGTATTATTATTGAACTTGACTTATTGACAATTGACACTCCATCTACTGCCTACTCTCTTTGTGCTTGTGCACTAAACTACAAACTCCAAACTCCAAAGTCAAGTTTGACTCCAAATCCAGATTTAGTGATGCTTTGCTGTCGAGAATCGAGGATCGAGAACGGACGATGAAAACTTTCCATCTCAAATATTCAAATGTGGATAAATGGATTAGATAATAGATTATCTCATTCTTGAACTACGGTTGACTGTTGACTGTTGACTCCTTTCATCTTTTTAGTCTTCCTCTTTCTCCTTTTGTCAGACCTCAAGAACTCAAGACCTCAAGACTCAAGACTGTCGCGGAATTTCTCTAAAACAAAGTCATTTGACTTTTAAATGAAAACTTGAATCTTGAATCTTGGATCGGGAAGCATAAAGAGTCTGTCCCAGATGTGGTTACTTTGCATAATGACATTACTACAAAGTAGGAAGAGAAGACTGGCGACATTATTTTCACAATTCTCGTTTCCATACTACAGAATTCAGAAGTCAGTTTTCCTAGTTGAAAATACACATCTTGAATCTTAGATCTCAGGTCTGCGGTCTTTTGTCGTCCGTCTTTTGGCCCTCAACTCTATATTTTGTATCTCATTTTTGTCAGAGAGAATTGTGAGATTCAGATTCCAATTTACTTTCTGATCCTGATTACACTAGACACTAGACACTAGACACTAGTCAAGAGACAAGAGACACTCCCATATTTCTTGTGCAAAAAGTCAATCTCACACTTTTTATACCAGTTTTTGCAAGCAAAGTGACAAACATGTTCCTGTCCGAGAGAATCGTATTGGAAAACTTGACGAATGAAAAATGTGGAATGTGCAGTCACGGTTAAAGAGTTTTTTTTGCACAGGATTCTAATATTTTTTCGCCTTGTTTAATCAGTAGTCTGCAGCTTACGTGTAGGTATTAGGTATGTATTTAACACAATAAATAAAAAATGTCTGATCCTATGCTATAGTAAAGTCCTATAGGAAAATGAACTAAAAACCTGGAAATAAAAAGTCCATGAATACTGAATAGATTAAGTGAATAGATTAATCTTATTTTACACGATTTATTACCACAGGATTCTGGATTCTTGATTCTGGATTGAGAGCCGAAAAGAGATGAAATGATTGCAAATCATTGTAAAAAGTTGCACATGCAAAATTCAAAAATAAAAGTGAATTATTATTTTTAAAAATTAGAGGAGAGCCAAAAAAGATGGAAAAATGTTATATTAAATGAGCCATTTAGATAATAAAAAAATGAGATCATGCAAGCCAGGGGCTGGACAGAAAAAAACACGCAGGTACAAGTATACAAGAATACGAGTACGCAGAATGCATGATGAGAAAACAGACTTGCTAATACCGAATACAAATTCACTTAAACACACATGACAATGATATTTGATATTTGTGCACAAGATTAAAAAAGCTATTCTCCTATTCCAAGGTCATCCACGAAATCCATCTAATTACTTAAAGTGTGTTCACTCAACTTCAAAAAGGACTGCAGAACATAGAGTATAATGTTATGCATGTTCCATGCTACGTGCTTTTCTTCTGTCAAGTTGGCTTTTTTACGACGGATTTGACTTTTGATATGTACAACTTGCAAACATATGTACAGATGATGTATGAAAATAATAATAATAATAAGTGGACCAGACAAAATACAAATGGAAAAAGAAATAATGATAATTGCTCATGAAGGTTGTGGAATCACCATTTACGTTTTACTTGTAAATGTGCCTTCATTATTATGTGTTTATGAAGCTACCGAGTTGACAATTATTCTAATTACTTTCCATGTTTTTAGTTGCCAGCAGCCTGCAGGTGGACACACAGAAGTACAAAAGTACCAAAGTTTTCAAATGTGTATGATCCATTGCTGATTATAACGATGATGACATGTAAATTTTGAGACATGAGACATGAGTTACTTCTTCGGCTCCATTATCTGTACAAATTACAATGGAGAATGGAGTTTTGACAAGGATACATGAAATGTATTATGCATTTTCTATTACGTTTGTCGACAAAATAGACTCATGAATATTGGATATTGGACTGGTTGTCAACATGTCATTTTACGTCATGTGTGTCTTGTGTCTTGTGCATAATGAGCTTAATTTGACCACTTTTTGTTCAATATGTTTCGCATATTATTATTCATTGTTTAGTGTTTAGTGTTTTGCCCATTGCATTGGCATCCATTACAATTATTTACAATTCAGATTCCATTTCATTGGCAAAAAGTAATGGACAAAACACAAAACAAAACACAAGAGGATCAATTTGCGCAATGTATTTTTTGTATTTTTTCCGTCCACTTGTTCGCAGTTTGCAGTTTGCAGTCTCCTTGTTTGTTGTTTGTTTACTCTAGAATCCTAGAATCTGGAAGTAAATCTGATGAAAAACTTTGTTGGAAAAAAATATTAAGTTGATTAAAAAACTATAAGACATTTAGGGTTTTTCCTTCTTTTTCTTTTCGCACTCTTGGGTCTTGGTATTTTTTGTGTTGAAGGTTTAAAGCAGTTGTAAGTGGTAATAATGTAGGCTCTGGATTGTGGATTGGTATGTATTATGCATTTTCTGTCTGCTCATTGATTTATTAGTTTGCCATCCAGTCAGCAATTCAGTTCAATTCAATGCATTTCATTTCATCTGTAGTCAGTAGTGGTCTGATAAATACTTCTCCAGTCTCCAGTCTTCAGTCCTTTGTATTCCGTGTTCTTCATGGATGTAATTTATTTGATGTAGAATGTAGAAGCTGAATTCCTCTGTGTTTGTGCATTCATGTGTGTGTGTGTGTGTAAGTGTGTTTCTATCTGTAAGATTGAGAATTGAGGATCGAGAATCGAAAAGTCGTACAATCTACAATCGTACAAGGTGGAAATGTTCTACTGATTTAATGTATAATGTTTAATGTATCTAGTACATTATAATATCTAAAATCTCCAATAATGTATCGTATTGAAGTAGTGGTTGATCGCCCACAAAGTCTATCGATTCTCCAAGCTCCAATCTCCAAACTCCAAGCCAAACCAAACCAAGCCAAATCAAATCAAGCACTTCACAAAGTACATAATACACGAATTGAACTTACTGAATATCGTTCTTCTTTCTGTAGGTAAATATCTATGTATTTCAGTCTTATCACCTCGTTAAGAGTTGCATTTTGTCCATTGTAATTTATGAGCATTCGGTTCTCTACTTTATTCTGTGTACTCTCTTCTCTCTTCTCTATTTTCTAGTGGCTATATCAATATCAATACCAATATCACTAGATATGCTAATGCTGTGATACAATAAAGCATTCATCAATAAGGCCTATAAACTATAAACTAGAAACTAGGAACCAGGAGATAAATTACAAGCCAACAGTTCAACTCTTCTACAATCTACACCTTATCTCTCCAGCATTGACACTGGCTCATGTATTCAAGTTTTGATGCATTGATGCATAATATATTATGATGTGTGCATAAAATGAGAGAAAAGAGAAAAGGAAAGGCTCGTCTTCTTATTCCTCCTCCTCTTCTCTGTACTTAATTACAACCGTTACGATCATAATTACCACACTTTGTACAACAAATATAATGCTCATGAATTTTTAATTGGATTAAAATATTCATAGTTTATGATGCTTAAAGTCTCTCAATAATTTCATATTTTAGTCAATGTATGTAAATATTATTCATGGTTTATCAAATATCAAATACTAAATGTATAACGCACAATCCAAGAGCATTCTTGTTCGTTCTCTTCTAAATTTTAAGGAATTTGCAGTATTATCCAGTTTGTGCATTTCATATATACACACTAAAAATAATAGATGTATTACATACATATAATATTCCATGATGCACTTACTACTTAGTTACTCTGTCACTTTTCTTGGTTTCGCACCCCACCGACAAACAACTTACAAGTTAGAGTTTTTAAGTTGAATGAGAGATGAGAGCGAGTATAAAATCTGCAGTCGTGGAAAATAAAGTAAAATGACATGACTCCACGAACATGAACATTCCATTGCAGATTGCAGTGCATATTCGTATTCCTATTCGCATCTGTGTCTGAATCTGTATGAAGTCTGAAAAGTGGAACTCAAAAGAGTATAAAGTATATTCTCTCGTAAATCCAAAGTGGTGTAACAAAATGAGGTGATTCAAGTTTTTCTCAAGTTTTTTCTCCGCTCTCTTCTTTATCGTTTATCGCACTCCCTTGGATTTTGGATCCTCGTCCTTTCAAGTTCGTGTCTATCTTTTCATGAACTGGATCTGGATCTGGTTCTGGATATGAATCTAAATTCTCAGTTCTCAATCCTTGATCCGAGACTTGGGTTAAACTAAAGGCCTTATAAATTTGACATTGTAGTTGTAGCTCACAATCACAACCCACAATGTTAAGGGAGAGTTTCTGGAAAAAATGAATCCAAAATCCAAAGACAAGTAGATTATGTTGTCCCTGTTGTAAGTTTTAAGTTGTAAACCTCTGATCTCTGATGTCTGATTTCTCCAGAATCATCATCATGTACTCATCCACTCTCTCTGTCCATTGTTTACACACGCAAAGGCTCAACACTCAACACTCACGGTAACACATGACATAAGCCTGTATAAATTGTAAATGTAATTTTTTATCAAGGCAAGAGGCGCAGACCACTCACGAGCAATTTAATTCAAGGTATGACAAAGATACGGCAGGCAGAAGCAATAAGCAATGCAATACACAGTAAATGAAGTGTATAAGTAAAATAACAAAAGTAGCAACTTGGAATAAAGTGTAGTGTACACTTTACGCACTGCAAAATAACTAGAGAGAGACTTAATTTAACCTAACATAGAATATAGAATAAAGAGGACAGGTATAAAAACCTAATAACTTTGAGAAAATATTCAGTGTATTCAGTATTCAGTGCTATGCATTTTAAGTGTTAAATGTACCCGTACAAACTTGAGAGTTGAGTGAGAGGAGCCAAATGTTTTTTCCCTTGGTTTTTCCTCCATCTTCCATCTTCCATCCATAAATTCAAATTCAAATTCAAATTCAGGTTGAGACAATCAAAAGCATTGTGTATTGTGTCATTTGCATATTTTGATGTAATGCATCGTCCAAAAAGTATGCAAGTACGTTTTACCATTTAAAAGAAGTAAAGAGGCTGAGAGGATCCAGCGCATAGAACATACACAAATAATATACGCATCTACTGAGATAATTCCTTACGCACTATGGCATTGACATTGACACTGACATTGACATTGGTATTCGGCATTCAACATCCTCACAGTTTACTTTTCACTTCTGAGTTCCGAGAGTACCTACAACCTACAGTCTACACACTAAACACTAAACAATACGCACTAGACACTGCACAATACAAACACTTTACTGTACTCACTAGCACTCACTATCACAAAGCCTCACACCTCACACACTCTCACTTTTATCTCTCCATCTCACACTTTGTAGATACATTCTGCAATGTGGGTGTCATAGCGCATAGAGCATGGAGTATGGAATATGGAGTATAGAACTCTGCTGAATTTCAACCGAGGTGTATAAAGTACAAAGTATAAAACAAAATGCACAGTGTAGCATCAAGTATTATGGATTGTGCATTGTTCATTGTACCTTGTATTTTAAATTAAAATACATGGGCATGTGACTTGTGATATTGATAATTGTTTTTATTTCAAGTCTCTCTGTTGTTTTTTCTATCTAATCCTTTTTTGTACCAGGATCAAAGTACACACTACACAGTATACAGGCAAATACGGATTGCGATGAGAACTGTTCATCAAGAATCAAGATAGAAGATAGTCCATAGAATTTATGAGGATATGGAGAGATGTCAATGTGCGATTAAGTGCTATGGCGCTCTATAACATATGCTATATACTTTATACTCTACATTCTACATACATTTCACCATGTCTTTTACTTTCCCTTTTACATGTACAATTTACAATGTACATTGTACAATTTACATGTATCGCATCCACAGATATTGACACACGGGTAATGGATAACATCCTTCGAATTTCGATTTGAAATTTCAAACGTATATTGAGAATTGTGTATGTACACCAGATACTAGATACTGGATATTTGTCATCATCTCCATCCATGCTGATAATGTGCATTAAAGATTATATATTGTACATTGTACATGTTTTAACAAGACACGAGGAGATTTGGAGAGGGAGGATTCATCCAAAACCCAAGTTCCATGTAGAGTCTAGAGTCTAGAGTGCAGAGTGGTAGAGAGAGAGATGGAGATGCTGCAAATTCATAATAAATCCATACGTAAACAAAGATAATAGATAATAGATATACATAGAAGAGGAAGAGGATAAAGGCATAAATGTTGTACAAAGATGGAGATGAGCAAGATGTCCAAAGTGCAAAGTGATTTTCAGTGTCTTGGATGACAATTATTCCACTTTGGACTGTCAAGTGCAAAGTCAGAGTCAACACAACACAGCACAGCACAGGGTAGAAATAAAACAATAGGGAGGAAATTTCTAGCTTTCTTGTTCAATATGGACAGTCAATGAGCATCTCTCATCTCATCTCTGTGTACATTGTACATCTACATATACTCATGCTGATTTTGATTTCGAGTCTGAGTCTGAGTTTGAGTCTGCTTCCTGCCTTATGAATATGTATGTGTGTTACACAGGGGATGTACAATGTACAATAAACTGGGGAATGAAGATGTCAACTTGATCTTTTATGGAAGATTCTAAACTTCAACTATTTACTTTCCTGCTCCATTAATTTATTCTCCAAATCAAAAATTGACGGATAAGAGTTCTGGTGGTGTGAATTGTGAATCTTGAATTGCGAGTCTAATTTATCATGAAAATCATAATGAATAAGAGAATAACAGAAAATACATCTCCTCAGTTCTTATAGTTTTTGTTTCGTACTGAGTACGGAGCTCTGACTTGTCTCTTGTCTCCTCGTGAGAATTTTAAATGTGGGTTTTGTTTGAATGCGAGTTCACAGTTCACGTGTGACTGATGTCCATTCGTTCAGCTTCAGCATTCAGCATTCAGAACGGAATCAAGTCTTGAAGCATAATATAGAGTTTGGAGTTTAGAGTTTAGAGTCGTGAGAATAATACTTTTAAAACTCATGCACCTCAGTAGTCACTGAGTATTGAGTATTGAGTATGTGTAATGTATACTCAAAATCTGCGAAATACACTACATTGATTTTGTCAGATTATCCTGATTCTGATTAAATTCTGATTCCTTTTGAGTGTAAAAACAAAAAAAATTTTGTTCTTGTGAAAATAGTTGGTTTTATTTGTTACTTGTTGCTTTTGTTACACATGGAATCAAACTTGTTATAACAAGGATAAATTATAATTCATACGTTTTGTTTTCTCCGCTATCTCTACCTCTACCACCCATGAAAAATTCAAATACAAACAACTACAACTGAAAAAGCATGCATGATTCATAATGTACAAACTAGAAACTAGAAACTAGAAACTACAGAGACAATGAACATAATCAGGTGTGTAATTCAATGAGAGAAAGGGAAAGAATAAAAAACTATTGAGAATTGAGAATTGAGAGAGAACGAAAAATTGTGTGGGAATTTAAAGTTAAAGTGACTCAAGAATCAAGACTCAAGACTCTAGTCCAGACTAAACTTTTTCCTTTTTTCTTTCATTCTCAGATCGGATGGGAACTTTTCGCTTCTTAGCTCAAACATCTGTATCCAGTATCCAGTATCTATAATATACTCTACATTCTAAATTCTACACTGTACACTGTACACGCTGTAAAATTAACATACGGAGGGAGTAAAAGATGAGAGAAATGGACTTTCTTGGCCCGAAATTCATATAAAATATCCATACTCGTTTTATGTACCCACGCACAATTGAGCCATACATACATATAGGTACAATGAGAATATCTATTCTAGAGACTCGAAACTAGAGACTAGAGACCATCCGACTACGAAAGTCTGTAGAAAAGAATGGTACACTGCCTGAAATAAAATTATCGACGGCATCTGTATTATTTCAGTGAAGAGAAGAACAAAAAGTGCTTTTTTCTCCTTATTACTTTATTCTTTATTAGCTATGAGAAATGTTTGGAGTTTGGAGTTTTGGAGAGAGGATCCTCTTTTTTATTTTACTTTTTTACGTATCATGTACAAACAGAGACGCACGCAATGTATAACGTATAACGCATCTACCGTCTACAATTCACAGCCTACAGTCTGCATGATACACAATGCAATGCAATGCCTGTATGTTGTACGTAAAATGTAAATGCCTTAGCGATGCGATGGGATTGAAAATAAGCAAAGGATCATGTTTTATTACTCTGTATTACAAAATTACATAAGACAATCATATGGGTTATGGTCTGGATCCATATTGTTGGTGCTCATGTATACACTCTTGTACCTTGTATCTGGTACTTTGTGCCGGCATGGATGTCTAAGGTCTAAAAAGAGGGAGAAAGAAAGAGTTTAAAAATTCAAATGTACACACAATGTACAAAAAATAAGACAAAAAGAAAAGTCTCAGTGGATCAAAAAACGAGAATACAAAGTGCAATCCACAATGCTTCAAGCATTATGGTCTACGGTATTTTATGCATGCGTGTGTTTTGTGTAAATGTTTAAGAATTTGGATTCAGAGTCAAGCAAATGATTTGGATAGTGAATTGTGAATAGTATTTTTTTATTACCCATTTTATGTGTTTTCTTCTTCTTGTTTTACCCTTAAACTCCGCTCCGTTCCGATATTGCAATTTCTCGCAATATCCTGAAAATTGCCAAAACACAAAACACAAAACAAACTGTGCAGAGTGGAGATTCCACTTTTGTCTGTGAACTATAAATAGGAAACATAAGAAATAAGAGGGAATAAAGCAAACTCATCTTGGATAAGGATGCTGGATGTTGGATGCTCGTGCTCGTGCAGGTGAATTTGAGACGCTTCAGGCTTACATTATAAATACATTTTCTACCTTCTCAAATGTCTGAATCTTACATATCATAGTACATAGTACAGAGCCTGTTTTCTGTATTCTGTATCAACTATCAACTGGAATGGTAATGTCTATGTCTGTGTCTATTGTCTATTGTCCATGCTGTTGGCTGCTCAGCAGCAATTGTTTTTGATCCTCTTACGATTAGTTACTGTATAATACCTTTTTTATTGTACCAAAACTACCAACGGATTTTGAAGAGGGTTTCTATTACATATTACACTTTACAGTTTACAAAGTAAATGTGGCCATGTTTTGGTAGCTGGTAAGGAGTTCGGAGCACGGAGCACGGGTATTTTTTCCTTAGTCATATCTTTCTACAAATTACAATTACATGTGTAATTCTCCACAGGACAATCTTCCATTTCTTATTTGCAAAGTACGAGATTAGTAAAACTTCCTCCAATTTTTTCTACTTGAGCTAAAGCCTAGAGCCTAGAGCATCCAAGGAGTTTGCAAATTTAGCACTATTGATGCGAATCATTGAGCTTTGGAATTGGAAATGGAAATGAAAATGAAAATGGGGATGAGAAGTAGAATGACAATGATAATGGGTAGAGGTTTGCAGTTTGCACATGGTACATTTTATATTTTATCAAAGGTCATGATTTTTTTATACCTGTACCTGAAGTTTTGAGATAGGTTGGAAGTTGAAATTATTGGAATAAAAGTGGAATTGCATGTAATTTTACGGTTGAAGGATCGTGATTGGAAATTGTAAATTGTAGAATGTGGACTGTGGTAGACGCCTAATTTTGTAAATCATCTACGCTCTACACTCTACAGTCTACACTCTCACAAAAATGGAACATGCGTTTTTTAGTTTCATTTTTCTTTGGATTTTAGACAGGTAATTTTCGCTGTGGTTTGTGCTTTGTAGATTGCAAGTTTTTGGAGTCTTTTAGTTCTTTGATTTTTGAATCCAATTCAATTTGGATGAAAAGAGGATGAGAAAATGATACATGGATGATTTTGGATTTTGGATTATGGATTATGAATCGTGAATCGTGATCTTACACAACTTTGTTTTTAGTAGTCGTGTACCATCAACCATCATGTATGGGATTTACTTCCACTACCTTTACAAAATAGAAAACTGAAATGAAATTTGCTCTCGGTGTTCTATATTCTATGTTTTGTAGTGGTGAATGGTGAAGTGAATGAGTCATGTTTGTTTCCCTAGGTCAATGGGGTTTGAATTTTGAATTTATCTATGTTGTACACAGAATAAACCACAGATTAATCAAGAGCCAAATTAAAGCTACCTCAAACTTCAAACAACTTTGTACCACAACCCACAAGCCTCAACACAATAATATCAAAACTGAATATTGAGTGTGCTAGAACTCGGAAACACAAGTTGGATGAAAAACAGACTAAATTATTATAGGCATGAATAATGAATAAAGTGCAAAGTTTAACGGGCAGTAGACCTTTTGACTCTCATTCTAAATGCATTAGACTCTGCAAGTTTTATTGGAGCCCGAACGGC
>JAQGBH010002912.1:0-22002 GCA_034698265.1 Sminthurinus aureus
CTCCTTTGCTTTTGCTGCTATCCTTTGATTTCTCAGAAGACATTTTGTCGTTCTCGGTGGCACTGGAAGTTTCTTTGCTTTGTTCAGTTTCTTTGCTTTGTTTATTGGTTTCCTTATCAGAAGTGTTTCCTTTTTGTTTTTCGGAGATTTCTTTTTTGTTCGTGCTTTCTCCAATAGAGGTCTCCAGTGCGGTGGATTCTGAGTTATTTTGTTGCTCTTGATTTGTCTGCTGAGCTGTTGTGTCATCTACAGGAGAGGAAATGATGCTTTCAGATTTGGACTTATCTTGCTCATCAGTTTTCGACGTACTTTTTTGTTCAGATTTGGACTTATCTTGCTCATCAGTTTTCGGCGTACTTTTTTGTTCAGATTTGGACTTATCTTGCTCATCAGTTTTCGACGTACTTTTTTGTTCAGATTTGGACTCTTCTTCTTCATCAATTTTCGACGTACTTTTTTGTTCCGTTTTGGACTTTTGTTCTTCATCAGTTTTCGACGTACTTTTTTGTTCAAATTTGGACTTATCTTGCTCATCAGTTTTCGACGTAATTTTTTGTTCAGATTTGGACTTTTCTTCTTCATCAGTTTTGGACGTACTTTTTTGTTCCGTTTTGGGCTTTTGTTCTTCATCAGTTTTCGACGTACTTTTTTGTTCAGATTTGGACTTATCTTGCTCATCATTTTTGGACGTACTTTTTTGTTCGGATTGTTGCAAGTTTTCAGTTTGGTTATTTTCTGATGCTTGTTCGACCGTTGTTTTCAACTGACTTTCAGAAGCTTGTTGTTTCTTTGGGTCACCCTGTTGAATTGTTTCAGTGGCCGCGTGCAATACTTCTTGGTTACTCTCAGTGACTCTGTCCGTTCCTTCGACAGAGCTTTCAGTTGCCATTGCTTGCTGTGCGCTCACATTTGAAAGTTCTTGCAGCTTTTCTACTGGCGTCGTTTCTTGATTAATTGAGAATGCATTTGTTGCTTCTGCTTTCTGTAAAATACTTTGTTTAGTTTCAGACGCATTTGCAGTTTCTTCAAAGTTGCTCTTTTGCTCATTGAGTTCGGCAACGGTTTCATTGTTAGCAGTTGTTTCGCTTGAACTGTTTGCTACATTTGTTTTTACAGCTGTTACTGATTCGCTCGCTTTAGCCTCGTTTTCTGCATCATTCAAAATAGAAACTTGAGCGTTTTTGATTGATTGGTTTTTTACATCAGGGATAATACCTGTTGTCATGGTTTCTGAAACTTCAGTGGCCAATAAAGCTTGTTGTTGCTGTTGTTGTAATCCCTGGTCTTGGGATTGCTGTGCAATTTCTCCCTGTTTAAAAATATTCTGGTTTTCCACTCCCACCATCTTTTCAGATGTCATAGAAGTCAGTTTTTGAGCAACTTGAGTGGTGGATTGGCTCTCGTCTTGAGGTTGTTTATTTGCAGTAGCATTATCTGTGATAGGACCTTTGGGCATTGAATTTTCACCATCCACTAATTTTTCTGACTTATGAGCACTTTGGTCTTGAATAACGTTGACAGACTCTTTTGAAATTTGTTGACTTGTGTTAGTATTTTCTACAACTTGGTATTCGGATTTGATGGTATTCATATTGTTTTCCTGGGTACCTTCGTTAGCAGTTTCTTCACTAATTTCCACACTGCCTTGTTGACCTTCTTTGACCTTTGAAGAAGGTAGTTCATTGGTAGTTGATGGTACAGAATCGACAGTGCTGTTATCTTGTATAGATGCCTGCTGTTTACTAACTGCGACATTGGTTGTCTTGTGTGTTTCTGTACTTTGACTTGAAGTTTGTAAATGATTTAATTGTTCAAGTGACCGTATTTTACATTCATCCGTAGAAACGAAAGTTGAATCAGCTTTCTGAGTTGTAGTTGCTTCGTGAACTTTGACTTTATTGTTGTCCACAGCAGCTAATTGTTGCATATTATTATCTTGCAAAACGTTGGTTAGTTTATTAGCATTATCTACAAAAGTGTTGGGTACATCGGAATGTTCAATAATTTCAAATCCATCATTCAATTCGGCAGCCTGTGCATTATTTAGTTGAATTTCAGGTTCATTCATTGATAAAATAGAAGATTGACTTTGTTGTTGTTGTTGCTGCTGTTGAGATTGGATTTGAGTTTTTTCGACGGCCTGGTCCGCAACTGTGGGTGTACTTTTATTATTTTTCTCATTGGTTTTCTTTACGATTGTTTGAGTCATAGAGTCTTTTCTCTGCCTCTGTTCTTCATTAAGTTTTTCATTTTCACGGGCTCGTTTTTGCTCAGCATTAGTTTTTTCAGCTGCTGTGTTTGCTTCAATTTCAAGTATTTGGGGTGAGTGTTGCTGAGCTGTGAGTAAATCTCCAGAGTTGTCAATGATAGCAGCATTGTTTATGTTGACAGAATCCGTTGCAGTAATTTTATTGAGTTCATTGATGAATTCATTTATTTTTCCTCCAAATTCATCAATTTGTTCACTAAACTCTTTAATGACGCCCACTTCACCTTTGGAAGCCATTAGGAGAGTATCATTCTCATTTTCTACTATTTCCCAGTCTTCATCACCTTCACTTCCTGCCCTTTCCCTCTGAGGAAGTTCTTCTAGTGATCCAAATACAGGTGTGTCCATTCCCTCAGAATAGAAACTGACTTCAGGTGAAGAACTATTCTCAACTTCCACAATTCTGAAATCTTCATCATCTTTTGGCATTTCCAACATTTTCAATCCGTCTGAGAGAATGACATTTACATTTGTGGGTGAATCGAGACTTGTCATTGTTCTTTCTTTCTCTAGCACAAGTTCTACAGCCGCTCCAACTGCAACTGCCTCAAAATCTTCAAGGAATACACTGTGTCGAGACTCGGAGAGGTCAGACATGTCTTCAAAATCTGCTTCTGTCTTTTCTGAACCGCTGTCATGACGATTAACTGCAGCATGTATGCGACCTCCACCTCCAGGTGCATTTTCATCCACATCGATTACCATGGCTTCCATGACAATTCTACCAGAGTTTGTAGTTTCTTTCACGAAACGAAGAGATGGTAGGGTGAGGACGTTGTGCTCTAATTAGAAAAATATGTACAATCAGTAATCAGTAACGAATTTTGCCTTTGTTCATGTTTGTAAAGTGTCAAGTATATATATATACTACACATACATATTATGTACTATATGTGCTATGTATTAGAAATAGTTTTGAAATGAACAGACCAGAGATAAATTCTGAGTACTCATCCGCAAACATTTCTATTATATTCTTTGCATCTTGCTCTGTAAGATCCGGCGTTTCATACAAAGAAACAGAGATTTCTTTTCCATCGATAGAAACGGAGATTTCATCAAGGCCATCAGCAGTTTCGTACACGCTCACCATTTGAGACGATCGTTCTTCTTGTATAGTAGAAAGACTTGGATCGCGTGCCAGTTTGTCTTGAATTTCCTCCGGCTTACTTGGTTCTAAACGTGTATGTAAAAAAAACAATACAATTCTCACATTCCTCATCCTAAATGCTAAAAATGTATCAAGTTTACAAGCAAGCAAAAAAAGAACAAGCTGAAGTACCTTCAAATCCAAGTAGGCTTGCGGATGATTCACAACTACCCATACAATTTATTGCTTGACAACAATAAGTCCCAAGACAGCAATTACCACCGGAACTTACAATTTTGTGAATGTCTCCAGCCTTTAGCTCTACTCCGTCCTTGAACCACTTCAATTGAGGTTGTGGAACACTGCGTGTAGTTAGAGGAAAATGTGAATATTATGGATTAATAATATTTTATTTTAAAAAATAAATAAAAACAACAATCTACTTTTCTAACTATGTACTTCCATTAATATTTTATGTATGGTCTGAATTCTAAATTTTAGGCATATACTTTTATGATGTTTGTTTGGAATTGGAAACAAATTCAAAGATTTCAAAATTCAAATTTCAAATTACCCAATAACTTTACACTCAAGGTTAACAATTCCTTCATGTAGAACAGCTCGAAGACCTTCAAGAAATCTTGGTTTTTTATAATTACTTGGAATATTTAATGAAATTCTACAGCAGCTGAAACTTGCCCCAAATTCATTTTTGGCGATGACTTTGTACTCTCCCTCTTTTCCAATCGGCAAACTTTCAGCAATGAGGGAATTTCCACTTTTTGTGAATTCGCCATTTTCCTGTGTAATCAGTTGATTGTCAAAGTACCACTCAAGAGTAGCTTTGCAATTGAGCTCGACATTTAATTCTAATCTCGAACCCACAACTACACTTGAACTCTTTAGTCCTTTTACAAACTGAGGTGGTCGGTTCACGCTGGAGAGATGTTCTAAAAGTTTCCCTCTCTCCTCTTCACTAAGTTGAAATTGAATGTCATCGAATGTGAGCTCAGCAGTACTTTCACTCACACCCATACAGTTTCTCGCTACAAAAACAAAATTAGTTGAGATTCAGATTGATAGATAACCTTCATTTGTATTTGTTCATTGTCTGGGATCTATGTTCTACTTTATTTCTATGTTTTTATACACATATGCCACAATGTCATAGATTTTTACCTATACAAGTATACAAGCCTAAAGAATTTGAGCCACATAGTTGATACACGTCACCAGGTTTTAATTCTACCCCGTCTTTGTACCAATGTAACTCTGGAACTGGAAATCTGTAACGAAATATTATGTAAAAAGAATGAATTAATTATTTTACTTGTTTTATTGTCCAAAATAATAAACAGTCGCGTAATATATATAGAATAAAACAATGCTTTTTTTCTTTTTCTTTTCTTAAAAAAAATAATATGTTTCAGTAAAACGTTTTTACCCAACGACTTTGCATTCAAAAGTGACAAGCCCTTCTTCTGTAAGAACAGCTTTGAGATCCTGAAGAAATCGAGGTTTTCGATAATTTTTTGGAGCAACAACACTAAGAAAACAATTTGTCTCTACTCCATTCACATCACATTTCCACTCTCCATCATCAGTTAACATCAAAGGATTTAAAACCAGTTCCACACTAAAATCATTTTGACTCATTTGCACCCGATGTCCATCCGGTTCAACTTCCACACCTTTATTATACCATGTTACTTTCCCCACGGGGTTTCTCACTCCAACAGTCAGAACATGAGGCTCGCCAATTCTGGCTTTGTGGTCCACGAGCCCATCTGTAATTACTGGACGAGCCGAGGTGATATGAACATGGGAACAACTGATTGAAGTTCCCATACAATTTGTCGCTTGACATGTGTAACTTCCCAAAGATGTCGGATCCGCTGGTTTCTATTACGAATAACAATGTATACAAAGTACATTCATTAATTTAGAGGTGGTGAACAAAGTCATTGAGGACAAAGACACAAATCTATATTATGCAAATTAATTTTGATTTGTTTGTATATATAAATAATTTTTGTACCAGGGCAAAGACATCTCCAGGTTTTATTTGTTCTCCCTCCTTGAACCAGTTTAATACTGGTGTAGGAACGCCGGTAACCTAAATAAATGTAAATCAATCATCACATCAAATGAAGTACAAAAAACTTCAAGAGAAAAAAAAATTCATTCCATTTCAAATAACTGTTGCAGATTCAACATTTTAATTACTTTGCATTCCAGTGATACTGTACCAGCATCCGTTAAAATAGCTCGTAGTGGTTCTACAAACTCGGGTGCTTTATAAGCTCGAGGAACTGTACAAAAATTAAACAAAAGAAAAAACATTGATTTAAGAATGACAAAATACAGATACATTTATGTATATACATAAACTTGTACAATAATTTAGGTACTTTTGTACAATACATTAGACATTAAATGGACACGTATGTCCGGAAATAGCAAAATTATTGCGTTAGAATAACAAGTTTCTTTTTTCATCAACGTTTGCTTTTAGGAAAGAAACTTGTTCCTTTCTTCCTTCCTGATCTTTGTTTTTCTTCCTTGTAAACAAAACACTACTTTGAAAGGAAAAACCTGTGCTCTGTATGCATACTACGTATTTTTTGCATCGTAAAACTTGCATGCGAGTGCTCTTCCACACAAAATATTTCGTGCATGCATGTTTTCGTGCTCCTGTAAAATTCTTTTGGCATATTTATTTAAAGTTTTTAGATGGGCAATCATGGGCGAAAAAACGTGGCCGCGCGTCATAACACATATCGTAATTTAGTATCTATCTAACTATAGCCAATGAAATGTATAGACATAATATGTATTAGAAATTATGATAAACGGGTAAACATGATACATTTTTACAAGAAAAGCCAAGCTTATATACTTTAAATTTTTCATAAATATTAGTACTTAAATATGGTGGACGAGGAAATAGAAGAAGAAGCAGAAAAGGAGAAAGAAGACGTGTGAAGATAAATGGAATAAACAACTGCTCTTCTAACTTCTGACTCCTGCTATTCGTGACTGGTTTTCATCAAGTTTATGATTTTTCTTTACAGTTTATGCGTTTGTGGCAACAAATTTGGCCCATTTTTTTCTGTGTGTATGTCGTAGTTTAAGTAAAATAGTTAAAATACTGACAATATTTTTTAAGGTATTACAAAATCTAGTGTAGAAAACAAGTATTTTCAAAAATTAATATCTATACAATAAACAATAATATAAACAATAACATCTACATAAGTACATGTGAAAAAAGGATTCTACTTTTAAATGCAATAAAATGTGGTAACCAAAGCTACCTGTATTAAACACTATAAGAAATTCTCATGAAAAATATTTCTTTAGACTTTTCTAAGAAGTTTTCTTCTTTCATGTTTCACATGTCTATATAAAAATAATGGATTTACATTATCTTAAAATGAGATTACACATAATACATAATATATATAGTGTATATACGTACCAGCAGGCTAGCAGTTACATATATATACTGTACGTAATAAAATATTTTTCTGGTTTTACTTCAGTTTTGACAGATATTCAAATTTCAATTGGAAATCTGAAACATGTTTTATTTTTACATGTTTTACGTCAGGATCCAAAGTACATGAACATTGAACATAATAGGTATGTAAAAGTAGGTATATATTAGATATCTACAACATAGAAATGAGACGTGTGTAGTCGCATTCGCGGAACTGCATAAAAATGCTCCCAGCTCTCCGAGAAAGTATAAAGTAGCAAAAGTACTCGTCTAAAAACTAATGGAGTAAATAGACATGTACATAATATATGTATGAATGAGAACGACCTTCAAAGAAAAATACGGTGTGCAATAAATTTTGAGTAAATTGAGAATGAAATAAAACTGTTTCCCTACATAATAATAGAGATAATAGATAATCTTACAATAGATTCAACCTTTTCACATTGAGGACATATTATTATTATGCATATATATAATAGACATACACCTATTTGAATTTTGAATGTGTATGTGGAAGATGGAAGTAAAAAAATAATAATGTTAAAGATTACAATAATATAAAAAGTTTAAACGGTTTCTTAGTCTTACTCAACAATTTTATTGAACCATGTGAGGTTCTTTTTCCACCGATATTTTCTGCAATCACAGTCCATTTCCCTTCATCATCTACATGTACTTGAAGAATGTTCAGGCAATGTGTTTGAGCACCATTATTATTAGTATTTTTATTATTTTCCACTGAATAATGAAGTCTTGGATCCGTCGAGGGGTCCAATTTCTTTCCATTTCGAAACCAAGTCACCTATACATATTGAATACATAATACATAATATATATGTACATTTGTATTTTGAAAAATATTCACTTAGTCATTTTGCAACAAACATCATTAACATAATAATATTATATTGTCACATCTATTTTTACTCTAAAAAAACCTCTACTTCTTTTTTTCAGTCCTTGTAATTCATTTTCAATTTTACTTATTTTTAATTATTATTATCAGTGAAAAAAGACTTCAAAAATGATGATTTTAAAACACATTTATTATATAGTCTTCATTTTAAAATGTTTACTAAATTTTTTACAAGACCCCCGGTTAAAACTTTCACTAAAAAAATCTCACAATATGATTTTTAATTATTTAAAAACAATACAAAAAACACATTTTGTCTACATGACTGACCTTGAGTTCAGAATTAAGGCTCTGAATATTGACTGCGATTTTAGCTCGGGCATTTACTTTGAACGTGTATTCTCCAAGTTCTGTGGTAAATTCAGGTGGTAATATATTTTCGGTCATAATGACCGGTACTGCGGACTCAAGCAGTACCGATCTTGTATTATTGAGAGGAGGATGATGATGATTTTGATCACTATCACTTGTAGTACCACTTTCACTGTTAATATTATTTAATGGACTATGATTATTCAAAAGTTGTCTTTGTTGCTCATTGATTCGTGCGACGTCACTATAAATCCTAAGGTGGAAAAAATCATAACAGAAATATAATACACCACAAATTCAAGAACAAGAACAAACACTATGAACAAAAAAAAATGACAGCACACACAGATTTTAAAAATAAATGATTGATTGACTGAAGAGGAACAGCGGATAACACAAAACACTTTTGAAATATCTAAGGAGCACCACAAAAAATTGAATCCAACAAAAACAACAGTAGCGTTAATGTATAGTGTGTATATTATACAGTGTACAGAGATGATGATTATTACTATACATATATTATTATTATTATTGTGTAAAGTGATAAGTATTTACTGGAGGATGTAGAATTTAGAATGGAGAATAATAATAAAAAACAAAACTTTTAAAGAATCAAGATTCTTTTTTTCACCAGGAATATATTTAAAAACACACGCGACCACGATCCACGAAAAATACTTTACAAAAACTTCCAAGGAGAGAGAACACACTTTGTAGACTGAACTGAAAAATGATGAACGGAGCTTTTCTTCTTCTTGTTCACACTACCGTTATCAATAGATATTTCCAAGAAATGTGTATATTTCATAAGGCAATTTCAATAAATTAATAATAATAATAATTGTTATTATTATTATTATGCTCGCCTTATTAGTGATCTTTAACTTTTGAAGAAAATAGATTTAAAATTTAAACTATTATTATTATTATTCTTTGGTAACTGTGGTGTAATTATCATGGAGAAAATCCTCCCTCTCTCACCCTCGGAAGTATTCGCATGTACAAAACAAAAAATCTCAATAGATATATATATGTATACACAAAATACACTGCTGGAAACTCCTGTTGTTCTTGAGGAGAAAAATAAATAAAAAAAATACGAGTGGTATATGATGATAATAATAATGATATTTCAAATGTAGTGTAATGTTCAAGAGTATGTATGTTTGTATGACTTTATGCATTTATGTATGTATTATGTATTATTTTGCAAATGATTACTTGTCCTCTGGTTTACAGCACTTGGATCCCATTGGAAAGAGAAGAAGAGAAAGAAAGATAGAAAAAAAAAGTTTCAAGACTCCAAGTACGAGGCTTGGAGGAAAAGTGTAGTCGTAAAAAAACGAGTAGTGTATTTACAGGACCATTTCTTTTCCTTTGCTCTCTCTATCGTCGTCTTGTTGCTCTTCTCATATCTTCTTCTCCTTTTCTTTCACATTCTGCATGTCTAGAATCTAGAATCTAAAATAATATAGTATCTAGTAAATATGTAGTATGTATAGTATGTAATATGTATGTATGTATTTTTCATTTTCTCTTTCGGTTTCGTTGTCTTTTCAATCGTCTCACTTTTGTATAATTTAGGTTACAGCTGTTGATCCTCATCTCTAATTTTAGCTCTCGAAAAATGCAAGACCAACCAGCAAAAAAAATAAAATAACACAAACGTATATTTCATACTGTCTATCTATATGTAAATTGGAATGACTGTCTGCAATGCGCACATTCATTTTCTCTTCCCTTCATTCTAAATCCCATTCTAATTTTCTTGATGCTTGATGCTCTCTCCGTTCCCTTGAAACAGGAAAATAATAAAAATAATAGTAATAATACTCATACTCATACTCATACAACATATAATAATATATTATATTGTAATTATATATATAGAGACAGATATTTACTGAATGTAAAATGTAGTTAGTATTTAGACTTGAATGTCGTATCTAGTATCTATGAATTGAAATTCAACTAATATAATACAAGATATCAGGAGCATAGTACCAGCAGCAACAGCATCATCAACATCATGATCATGGCGAAGAACATGAGAGTGAGTGAGTGAGATGAGAGTCAGAGTCAGAGTTTTGTAGTTAAGTGGAGTCTAAAAATAAATTAAAATTTCTCGGCCAAACATTGAAAGGGTAGACCCATAAATACAAAATACATATTTATAGGTATAGATTTTACGTGTCGCTGTGTATATTTATACATATAGTGTATAGTGTATGCAAAAAATAATAAATTTCCTATCCATTTTTTTGTTCTTTTTCTTTTACATGAATGTCATTTTAATCAATAGGAAACAGAATAATAGAATTGTGTACACATTTATCAATAACAATGGGCTCAAAAGAAATAGAAAACAGAGGACGGTGATTTGATCCACACGAGTTTTCAATGTTCTAGGCCAGTTCCAGTTATTATAGTTGAATGAGGAGAATAGTGACTTTTCAGGCTCATTCGTCAAATTTGTAGTAGCAGAAGAAGAGGATGTTGAGTGAGGGATTTCTTTTTCTTTTTCTATTTGCTCATCATCATCATCATGTTCTTTATTACTGTTGAAATTATATTTACTACGGCTGGCACTGGGGCTGGGGATTGGACTGGCTCTAGAGGATTGTTCTTGACTTTTAGTAAATGTTTTTAGAAAATATTCCGTATCTTCCTCATCAAGAGTCGGTGAAATACTCCTGTTTATGTTGATAGGGAAACTCTTTTCCGCTAGATTACCTTTTGATGAATGGATGTGTGTGAATTCAGCGAGAGATTGTAGGAGATTTGTATGACTTCCGCCTCCAGAACCTATAGAAGCTTGACTGGAAGGTCGAGGTGGAAGATGAGACTGATGTTGATGTTGATGCTGATACGGATGAAGAGGATCAGGAGTATTAATACGACTATTGTTACTACTACTACTCATCCCAATTCCACTACTACTACTCCTTTGATTCAGAGGATGATGATGCTGACTATGGCTGTGACTGTGACTGTAGTGTTGCTGATTCAGAGCATCAATGGAGGAAGACAAGTCATCCATTGAAGATTTCACAGAAGACGCCGAGACACTCCCATTGTCAAAACTTGTCGAAATCTTCACATTCCCATTTTTCACCGGAACCACCAATTGACTCACCACAAAATCTACATCTTCATCATAGTCATCTTGATCCTCGTCACTACCCCCATCCTCCAAGATCAAGTAGCTGTGTTCTACAAGCAGAAAAATATACAGAGTTACATATTTAGCCAGAGAATGGAAAAAATGGAAAATCACACAACACACAACTTTTTTCAACCGCTCTGATTCTGATTCTGATTCTGATTCAGAGCATGAAAAAGAAAGGAAAAACCAAGATTCAAGTTTCTGGTAAAAACATGTTGCTAACATTATCATAACCATACAATTAAAAAATAATAATAATGTAATTTTGGCTTTACGTGTACATTGTACATATACATGTGTAATATATGATACGGAATAAATTTCAACTTTAAGTTTTAATTGATGGAAAATTTTCTAGCGCTCGTCGTCATCATAATAATGTATAATTATCTAGTATTACTCTATTCAAAGCGTGACCAATTATTTTAATTTATTATTATTAGCATTGGTTAATAATACTGTGTAGACTGTTCAAATTAATACGCATTTTTGCTAAATAGACTAGAGTCTCGAGTCTCGTGTCTCAAGTATAAATTGCATAAGTGGTTATGTATTACTTTTGCATGACATTGCACGAGAAAGAATGAAAAAAAAAATGCTCATTCCTTTCTCTTTTTTTGCTGGCTTTTAGAAAACACAAATGTTTTGACGATACACCATTTCTGTCTCCCTCGCAGACTTGCTTCTTTGTTTGGTTTATTTTTCCACTTCCCTGCCTGTTGCACGTTCCTCGTTCCTTGTTTTTGCTCATACAAGTAATGTACATTGTACATGGTACATGGCACATTGTAAATATGTAATGTGCTTTTCTCGCTGTGTGTGTTTATAGTGTTTACATAGTCGTCGAGAGTTGGGAGTTGAGACTGTCGCCAGAATCCAAAATCGTACAAGCGGATCTCATGGGCTCTTTTTTATGCATAGTCTGAAGATCAGTTAAGTACTTATCTGACTTACAAATTACACACGCGATACACATTGAGCATGTACCTACTGTACGAGTATGTTCTCTTACAAAGAGGCACAGAGAGAGAAAGAGAGAGAAAGAGATCGTCTGTGAAAAATTTGTGAATGTTGTAAAGACGGCCTTTATTTCTTTGCATTACATTAGTTGATAGCATATTTAAGTAAGCAAGTAAGTGCATGCATCTCTGTATCTCCGTAGAAAACAAATCTACAGAGAGTAGGAAAGAGACAGGGAGAGTAAAGAGTGAGGCTATACTATGTATTATGTGTTATGTATTATGTGGATACGAGTGAATTGGTGCTACCACTATATCTAAAGTGCAGTTTAAATGGTAGATTGAAGACAACAAGAGGAAAGCGAAAGAGTTTGGGTGATGTAGTATTTGGGATGTAGGATTTGGGATGTAGGCACAAGGTACAGCATGTATTGTGTACTTGTGGAGTGTGTCGTGTGTAGTGTGTTCTGTGTACGATGTACAATGTACAATGTCGGTAGATGTGTATAATGTGTAAGAGGAGAGAGATGACAAAGAAGAATTCAAACCTTGTGTGAGATCGTCCATTGATGTCGGCTTCTTGTTATTACTCGATTCTGTTCAGTTAAAGAGATTCATTTGAGGATTACATAGAATAAAAATGTGGTACAAAAACCATTCAAACACATTTAATTTCATACACACATCACACATCAAGCGGTTCAAGATTCAAAATTCAAGAGTAGCACAGGAATTGCATATTATACATTCGTAACAAAGAGTAACAAGATGTGACATGTGTATATATCTAATATGTAGGCAGTATAGGCAACTAAAAGCTACTATTATCAGTTATATTATGAGTAATTAATTTTTGTAGGGACTGTATATTTGTAATATTTACTTGATATGGTTTATTTACCTAGCACATTTCTCGAATAGCTGCTACTGTGATCTGATTTAGCTGATGCATCCCTTCGATATTTTTCGAATCTATCGTATCCTTAAAATCATAAAACACACATACTTGAACAAACACAAATTTAATCAATAATGATCAATTAAAAATGGCTAAACAGAGTTGCCCTTGACATGAAAAAGTGATAGATTTTGTACATTTTATTTGAATGGTAAATATTAGGTCGTATTTTGTACCTCTGGTCGGCCTCGTAGTTGCGGCGTAGTGTTCAAATCGATCCTTTGCTTCTATAAAATCAAATAAAAAATAAAAATCAATTTATACGAAAAAAGGTTAAATATTTTAATATGCAATATGCATGTTGCGTATTGTATATTACATGCTTTTTCATGTTTGTTTCAAGTATTTTGTATTCAATATTAAGTAAATAAATGGTAAATGTACATTGTACAGCGTACACTGTACCTGACTTGCCTATGGAAGAAGATGATGTGGACAGCGTAGAAGACAATGGATTTTCTTTTGACCTTTCACCTCCAATTATTTGATTACGACTGATTAAATTTTTGGTGGTTATTTCTGTGGGTTGTATGGTCCTGATTGATTCCTGCACCCTGCTCCTTTCTCCAGCTTTCTCCTCGCCAAACCGTAATGTTTCCTCTACAAAAATGTTCAGTTGTGATCATTTATATTTTATGTGTGTTTAGTTTAGAAATTGACTCTTTAATTGATGTTAATTCTTTTACTACCTTTTTCTAAATCATTGCTGATGAACTGTCTTGGGCGCTTCCTAATTTCTGGTTGTACATCGTCATCTTTCATGGAATTATTCGATGATTCTCTGTATTTGTTTGGAGTATCTTTATATTGATTCAGAGGCTCGGTGGATATATCTAAAATTAGATACAAATCACAAATCACATCAATTAGAAATTATAAACACCTTTCTCCTAATTTTATAGCATCAACTTGCAACTTGAAAACAGGATGAAAATAACTGCACTGATTTTATTACTGAGTACCTGGAGAAAGGTTTCGTTTTGGACTAGGTGTGAATCTTTTACTAGTGTTTTCACTCCTAGTATTATTTGTTGGTTTTAGACGAGCACTCAAACTGTAAATATCATTTGATCTAGTATTCATAGATTTACTAGCTCGTTCCACTTCTTCTTCTTTGTCTTCGTCTTCCTCAGGAGCTAAATCTACGTGGGAAATATTTCAAAGAAATATTAAGCAATTTGACACCTGTTGCATGCTGTATATTCGTTTTGTGTACTGTGTAGGATGTGAACGGCAAGTGATACTTACCAAACGTTGGTAGTTTTGAAGAATACTGTTGGTTAGTCTTGATTGTTTTTTCAGGGCTCTCTGAAAAAATAATTATTTAGTACAGGATTTTTTACATACATAACTATACAGAGAATGTTTCGTAGTCAAAATAATTAATATTAAATATTCACATAATTGTATAGTGCAAAATATTGATTACCACTGGAAACTTCAAATTCATCTTCTTGAATAGATGACATTACAGAACTGTATTCGTAGTTAAATCCCCAAATCATATAATTATACGGAGGAAGAAACAAAATGAAACAAAAACAAACGAAAATATACAATAAAATGAAGTAATCGAATTATATTGATATATTATATGTTTTAATATATATTTAATTTAAAATTTAAAATATCAAAGAAAGAGTTTAAGAAAATCTAGTAAAAAATGAAAATGAATGACATAATAAAAGTAATCATATGAAATTAAATGAAATAAAAAAAATCCCACCCTTGTTCTTTATTGGAGTCTGGTATAAAAATTTGAACTGATTCTTGTCCGCCATCACTCATCCCAAAGTGATTTTCTGCTTTAACACGAAATCTGTATTTTGATCCAGGGATTAAATCTCGAATTTTGCAACCTCTATTCCTCGTTGACAGGGCTTTCAACCAAACTCCCCATCCGTCCTATTTCATATTTAATTGGATTTGAATTTTTGATTGGAAGCTTGATTTTTAAAAAATATTAAATACAAAATACCATAAATATCATATATATAATATGTAATGGAAGTAGAAAATGTAGAGCTCGGAAGTTACCCGAAAATATTCAACAATATAGCAATTGACATCATCGTCTTCGTTTGGATCCCATTCCAAAACAACTGAATTATCAGGCAGCAAGATACAAGTTGGTTGACCTGGAGGTTTTGGTCTATCTATGTAAAAAAAAGGTAGAAATTTTTCCATCATTTATTTTTCCTTTCTTGGTGGAGAAAGTACTGAAGAGATTGCATTATTGAAACTTTCACCTTTCACCACTAACGAATACGTGTTTGTGTTATATTTTATATTTACCGGTAACGGTAACCAAAACATGTCCAACATCCTCGCCTATAGCATTTTCAATTTTTATTGTCCATTCTCCAGCCTCTCCTCGTGTTACATTTTCCAAATTCAAAATGGCAACATCACCAATTTCCTATACTTGAACAAAAAACAAAATGTCATACTTCTTGTATATTTTTCATACATGAAAAATGCAAATGTTTTTAAAATATCATGCTACATTCTACTTAAAAAAATGTTTGCATGCAAAACAAAAGTAAAGCGTACTTGTGTATTGATTTTGCCATGGACAGGTTCGCCTTCGTGATACCAATGAACTTCGGGTTCTGGCATTCCAGAAAATTGAAATTTGAGACGGAGACTTTCTCCAACTCTACAAATGATTCCTTCTTCATAGTTCTTGTGTATACGAATGCGAGGTGGTGCTGAAATGTTTTATACGTGTTTGTTAATTTTCATTAAAATGTAAAAGCATGTGTCACGTGTAAAGTAAACAATGAATATTATTGATTTTTAACCTTGGACAATAATTTTGGCAGACGTTTGTATTTCCCCAAGAATATTTCTTGCATGTACGGAAATTTCTCCCTCATCCGAGATTTTAATGTGACTAAAAACGAGTTTATAATCAATGCCATCGGATTGCATGGAAATTCGTTCATTCTTCTGTAGCTCCTCGCCATTGAGGTACCAAATTACATCCGGTGTTGGCATTGCCCAAATCCGACAATTCAGTTCCACTCTTTCAAATTCCATGGCTTGTGTCACTGGATTAAGAGGAACAAGTACAACTGGTTCCGAAAATTCAAAGGATACGGGAAGACTCGTTTCGGAAGGTTCGGAATAACCCACCAAATTCTCTGCCACAACACGAAAAACAAATGTGTCTTCAAGATTTTTGAGCAAACATTCTGTTCCTTGAACTCTGTAGGATTCCCAGTCACCTCCGTCAACTCGATTGAATTGGAGAACGTAACCTTTAAAAATACCATTCATCAAAAATTATACACATAGACTGTAGAATGTAGTGTCAAACACAAAAAAAAATCCTTTGTATAATTCGCAACAATTATAATTGACTTGAAAATTAACATTGAAAAGAAAGTTTCAATCATTTTTATGTCTATCTCCTCTCGTGTAGTTTTTTTTACCAATAATTGGACATCCGCCATTAAATTTCGGTTCTGTCCATCGTACCATAACATTTTCACCGATATATTCAACAGTTGGGGTTCCTGGAGCAAGTGGTTTATCTAAAAAAAAAAAACAAATGTCATGTTTCAGTATTGATAAATGACAATTATTGACAATACTGATATTTTGTTAGTCATGAAGAATTTAAAAACATTGAAATAAAAATACCTGCTCCAGGAGGAACTTTATAAGTATTTTTCTTTTGTTTCGTGCTATTTTGATTTCCCATTTTAAATTTTAAATGTGTAATAAATTATTTTATTTTTCAACTTTTAACTCATTTTGAATTTTTAAATTATGATGGTGATCTCCCCACCCTCAACACTCAACTTTCAACCTATGTTATGTATATATATATACATATGTAGCAGGTAACAAAAAAACATAGACAAAATTCTAGGAAAAATCACACACACAAAACATCTTGACTCTTGACTCTTTCCTCTTTACACACACAAAACAGAGGACACAGGTACAAAACAGGTTTTACAAGGTAAGACAAGACGATTCAAAATCCGAAATCCAAAACCATGACATGGAAAGATTGAAGAATGACAAAAAGGACATGTGAAAAATATAAAGAGGTAAAATAAAACAAATTCAGGGGTAGGGAAAAAAATAAAGAGATGAAGAGGAAAAAATGAGAGGAAATAATGGAAACGGAATGCACACATGAAAAAGACATGGGAAAAACAGAGTAGTTTCGTATTCGTACTTCATGTGATATATGTACATAGTCGAGGGCTTATGCATTGTGGATTTGGATATTGGATATGTAAACAGTCTTTGAGAGAAAACATAAAACAGCCATAGCCATGCATTTTCATATTATGTAAAAAAGAGACAAGAGGAAAAGAAATGGCATGGTACACAGCACAGAGTGTGAGAGACCAGATGAGCAGGGCGAGATGAAGTTAGAAGTTGAGGATGAGGATGAAAACCTAAAAATAAAATGAGTGAAGGAAAATACAAAATACATACTACATACACGAAAGTATCTTCAGTTGGAGAAGGTAGAAATGAGAAATGCGAAATGTTGTACAATGTACATTGTACATATTTATGCAGGATGCACGATGATGGTGAGTGTGAAAGGAAAAAAAAGAGACATATAAGACACACGAAGGAAACTTTGTCGATAGTACATACATAATTTTACTTTATTTTTCCTGCATACATACATATATATACATATTTTTTTCTCTTTTATTCTTTAATTTTTCACAGCAGTAGCATCAGCATCAATACAACAACAACAACAAATATATATACATACATATGTATACACAAAATTATACAATACTATCGTCTCCCTACAAACTATATATAGACACTAGTATTATAATTATAATTATATATATTCTACTCTATTTTATCTATCTTATGCTATGGAGTTAGGTGTAAGAAGTATCTGGGTAAATATTTACAGAGAGAAAGTATATATATTATAGAGGAAGAGTGAGGGAAGGAGTACTAAAATTAGAATTAACATAATACATTACGTAATAAGATAAAACATAAGATAAAACATAACATAATATATACAATACAATATAATAATAATATAGCAACAAGATAAGAATAAAATAATCGTATTTATTTACTCATCATAATAATAATATGTACAACATAATATCATCTTTTGTTTCATCTTCTTTTTTCTTTTTGGAGCTTTTTTCTCCTTTCTAAATTCTACAATATATAATAATATTATCATATATATAATGTAATATTTAACATGTACTTTTGCATAAAATTATCTATCTATGTACATTATCAGTTATCAGTTTTCAGTGGTTTATGATTAATGAACTTTTCACTTTATACTCTTGTATTATTAGAGAGTATTTAGACATAATTTATAATAGTATAATATATATATAGCATATGTTTCTTTTTGTTTCTTTATAGTATGATATGAAACAGTATCAAGTATAATATAGAATATATATATATTATATTATTCTTTGATATTTTTTACTTAATACTTAACTTACTTTATGGTATTTTAAATTTTAAAGTAACATTATTATCGGTATCGTTATCGTAGTTTAAGAATATTATAATAATTGTAGCAGCAATTCATTCGTAGAGCAGCAGCACATCAGCATCAACATCAGTATCAGTTTATTTGAACAAGTCCTTGGCATAATGCCAGATGCAGAAGAAATACTCATTTCTCCGTAAGAGAGCAGAACGGGAGTAGTAATTGATGTCCGCATCCATTCCTGCACTTCTCATCCAGGACGTTGTTGTATCCGTCATACTCAAATCTTTTTCTGAAGGATCACCTTGGGAGGTTGTCGGTACGTCTCTTGTCGGAACGTCTAAAAAAAACAAGAAAACAATAATTATTATAAGGAATTGAGAATAGATCGAGTATCGAGTTGATGACAATAATTGACAATCATTCATATATTGACTGTTTGATTGAAAAACTGAGGAAAACGTGTTTTTGTACCGGTGGGCCGTGTCATTTTAAATGGATCTTCAGATTCTAAAGGCTCGCTTAAACCTGGAATAAATTAATGAAAGGAAATTATGTTTTACGAGTACACATACATACGACGTAGAATGTAAAATGTAGAAACTAGAAACGATAACTATTCTAAATTTTCCAGTATTGAAAAATCACAACTTACCTATTTCGTTGCGAGCCATAATTCTAATATGATATTCGTGATTTTCCTAGAAAAAGAGAATGTTGGTATTAATTTAAAATCATTTTTAAGCAAGCTTCATTTTAGTTTATTCGTCTCATTTTATGAGACTCTCATACAATACATAATTTAAATGTATATACATATATACCTGTAGTTCCTGTATAGTAAAAGATTGATATTCCGACTTGACTCGCCCGACTTCCATCCACATGGTTTTCTTGCAGTCTCGTACAACAATGGTATAGCCCAAAATTGGAGCTCCACCATCTGATTCCGGAATTCCCCAGTTGACCTGTAGACTTGAGCCGATCTGCCGCATTTCCAAAGGTGCGGTGGGTGGGGAAGGTGGTGCTGTTGATTAGAAGTATGAGTAATTAATTATTAAAAGTCCATATTCATACAAGTAGAATAAAATGTTGAACATTGAGTAACGTATTAAACATACTGGCATGTGTTTTGAGTTGGATTGTCGATGTTTCAGTCCAGGGTCCCAATCCAATTGGATTTTCAGCAGCTACCCTCATCACTTGTGTCTTTTCCTTGAGATTCACAACCGTGTGCATTGTGACAGAAGCCTCCAGCGTTACAACTCTCTCCCAGGTTGAGTCAACCCTCTTCTTTTCAATTATGTAACTTGTGATTTCTGCTCCTCCTGTACTTCTTGGTGGTCCCCATTGGAGTGTTACACTGCGACTGGTAACATTTGTCACAGCCAGATTTGTCACTTGAGATGGAGGAGCTGGAATATTACAAGTGAGAAAGGCAGAACACAGAAAAAAATGTTTAAAGTTGCAAGTTCACACGCATTACATTTTAAATATTAGAAATTGGAATTTGACAACTGGAAAGGGAAAAATGTATGTTAATAATAGTTTTGTTTTAAAAAACTCACTGATTTTCTTTCCAATGACGATGGGTTCTTCTGGGGCTAGCCATGGAGAAGCTCCTTGACTATTCCAAGCATTAACACGGAAATGATATGAAACCTCCTTTTTGAGAGAGGTAATTTCGAGAATGGTCTGTGAACTTTCACCACACTTTTGCCATGCTTTCTTTCCAAGTTCTCGTCTTTCCACGAGGTAGTGAGTGATTGGAGATCCACCATCTGATTCTGGTTCTGTCCACTTGAGGGTGAGGGATGTATCTGTCATACCCAGGGCTTCTAATGGGGCACGAGGTGTACTTGGCTTATCTGTAGATTGTAGATTGTATATATATGGATACAAGTTAAATATTATGATTATACTGTACTGATATTGGAATTAAGATTACATTTTTTCTAGGATTACAAGTTTTTGTACGTTATTTGTTTTTGTTTTTAGTCATTTACCATATTGACTCTTAATGAGGACTGGATTGGATTCCCTTGGGTCAGATTTACCCACTGGATTTTCACAGGACACACGGAACATGTACTCTGCACCTTCCATGAGCTTTTGAACACAATAAACAGTTATCTCTCCATCCACATCCGCAACCTACACGATGAAAGAAAATATTTAAAGTTAGAATTAAAACCAATTTGTGTCAAATATTCAAATTTAAATACAAGCAAAAATCCCAGAAATTTTAACATTTTGCATTAATTATTTTACCTTCGACCACACATCTTTTCCAGGTTCCTTCTTTTCAATAGAATATTTGGAAATGTCCAGTCCACCATCGTCCAGCGGTGGTTTCCACTCAAGAGTTACACTAGACTGTTCTACTTTCTTAATTACAATAGCCTCAGGTGCACTAGGTTTATCTGCAAATACATGATCATAGCAAATTAGAACCCGTTCTAAACCTCAGTAAAAGCTTTGGAAAACTGATAAGATTTGTTTTCTTTCCGTTTGCTAAAAAATATAAAAATCAGTTCATATATCACGAAACATGATTCAAAAATCAAGACACTGAACTCTCTACTCTGTATAATATCGAAATTTCGAAGTACAAAATACACAGAGCAAAAAAGTATATAACAAAAAAACTTTGAAACGTAAACACTAAAAAACACAAGGTTCCCAATGAACAAACTAAACAACAAAAAAATATAGAAACATAATCCTTGTAAAATTGTTGAAAAACGACACAAAAAACTTTAAAAACGAAAATTACAGAATTGTATACATTACACATTATACACATAAAAAACAGTACTGCGTACAAAAAAATGCAGAAAAATCAAATTATTGAAGAAAAAATTTTCATGATACAATTGACAATATAAAATTCACAAACTCGTAGATGTAGTTCACAATTCACAATCTTTGATTGCGACAGTATAAAACTGCATATTTGAGACAAAAACTTGAGAAAATACAAAACGTGAAAAACCCGAAAGGAACTTTAACAAATCACAGAAAGCTTCCATTTAAAATGGAACACATGTTTGAAAATAGAGAAAACGTAACAGGATGACAAAATACAGAATATCATAGAATATGTAACATGAAAAGCAATGTTCACAAACTTACCAGGTTCCTCACTGTACGCACTGCGTCTTCTCGTATCATCTATTATTTTTTATATTATGTGCACCCACAAGTTTATTCAAACACAGAGGAAAAGGACAAAGACAAAAAGAGACAAGGGTCAATCATAATCACAAATCACAAATACATACTCTAGAATTTTTAACGAAATGAACTTTTGTTTAGCAAGGATACTTCTATGTAGACACAAAAATCTTTTGATTT
>JAQGBH010002913.1:0-22002 GCA_034698265.1 Sminthurinus aureus
GTCTGGATGGAAATCATTTGGTGGTCTACTCCGTCTGGCAACTCAGTCTCAACTCTCATCTCCTCCACATCCAACTCTCCAGAAATTCATGGAATTGTGAGTGTCAATTTCTCCAGCAGTTTTACAGTTGGATCAGCCACAATTCAAAAAAGGTTGTGGACATGAGTGAACTTCAATGCACCTGGAACAATAGTGAATTGAGTGGTCCGTATTTACATGAATTCAACAATGGAACAAGTTGTGAGGAAAAATCTACTTGGTCCAATCCGATTGGCAAATTGTCAACACTACCTGTTGTTGTTATATTTATTATTGGACTAATTCTAGTTCTTCTCATTCTTCTTGCTATTCTTTGTGCGTGTCGACACAATCTCAATTTCTGGATTTACTCTGACTTTGGTGGAAATCATAAAAATAATAATCAAAAAAGTTTTTTGTTTAAAAGTGCATTCTGTTTTGATAGTAGTGGTAGTAAAAATAATTTTGGTAGTGAAGAAACCGAAACAACGTATGATGCGTTATTTATTTATAGTGCAAAAAATGAAACATTTGTGACTGAAATTGCAGATCTATTGGAATCGGAAAACTATCGTGTCTGTTTGTATCATCGGGATTATGAGTGTGATGAAGAAACGAGTGAATCTTATTTGTTTCAAATGATGGACAAATCAAAAACTAGTGTTGTTGTGATATCTAGAAATTTTATGCAAAGTGGTGAATATTATGGAATTATGAGGTTAATTAGTAAAAGAATAAAATCTTCCTCAATATTATCATCTCAAATATTATTAATTCTAGTTGATCCTATTCAGAATGAATTGAATGGACAGTTTCGAAATGTGAAACAACTGATATGGAATTCAGAAGATGGTGAAAGGAGTGAAAATAGTTTTTCAAAACTCAAGTTCTTACTTGGACGTCCCGATGAGTCCAAGTCGCCTTCATCCGCCTACCATTCAAATATCACGAGTAATACAACAACCACCAGTGGATATTCTGTCTCTATTCCCGTTGATTCCAAATATCGACAAAGGCCTTACAATCCAAATCCTAATTTTGTTGCTCTCCCTCCAAAACATTCCAATGACAGTCCAACTCGGAATATTGATATTGAAGAAACGGAGAATGAGCACGTCTATTCTTCTTTAGAGTTTCCTCCAAGTCCCACAACTCAGTATCAAGTCAGTTGTTCAACTCTTCGGAATAATCCTGCTCAATTTCCTCCAATCAATTCACTCAAGACTGTGCACTTACCTAATGGATATGTATACGTCCCACCACCACATCCCACAGCACCACTCCTACCTTCCAATCCACCCCCCTCGTCATCATTTTCCTCATCGTCATCATCCTCAACTACTAAAGGAAGAAAATCTACTTCTGGCAAAATTTCAAAAGAGCCTGTACATACTTACTTGGTGTAGAGTCTAACATTATTATTATTATTATGTATGTGTGTAGGTATAAAAAACTAAAAGGGAAGAGAGAATTAGAACTCATTTTGTGAATCAAAACTTTTTCAGCCTTTCACTTTCCACTCTTCTCTTCTTAATCAAACCCAGAGTGAAAATGAATTGTGACTTTGATGGAAGAAAAGTGAGTCAACTGTTATGATCTAATGCATCAAAAATTGTGAACATTAATTATTATTATTATTATTATTATGGAAAAAGTTTGAAAAGTGGGTTAAACTTTAAAATTGAACTGAAACGTCGACAGTTTTATACTCGTTAAAACGTGATGTGTAACTTTTACTTTTGTTTATAATCCTACTGCCTTTTCTTCTTTATTAATACTAACCGCACCGTACGGAATATATATTATTATGGAACGAAGAACGAAAAGACCGTTTCTCTTGCGCCGTTTTCTGTAATAGAAAAGTTAAGTGAGAAAGAAATATAATAATCACGTCATTATGATATGAATATGTTTTATATTTTCTTATGTGAACTGTATTTTTTATAATATTATGTAGAATATTTTATATAGTACATTTTGTCTGTTATCTATTATATACATGCAGTATGCAGTACTATTGAAGTCATTAATAATCATAAGTTATAATAATATAATAATGTTGTATAACATCACAAAAGGGACTGGACGAAATATCTTTTAGGAAAACTAGCTCATTTCTATATAGTTTAGTATTTAAGTAGTAAAACGTAAAAGTTGTTGTTGTTTTATGTAATTGTTTTTAGTTACTTTTGTTGTTTTTATGTAGTGAGTAATATTATTTATTATTATTGAGCATTATAAAAAAAAGCCCTTACATTAAGATTTTACAGAAAGAAAAGGGATAAACTAAAATCATTATAATAATAATAATATTATTATTATGAAATGGACTTTAATTACTATCTTTAAAATAGAAGCTCTTTAGTTGTAGTAAAACCTACTCATGTCATTTTCAAGTCACATGTCAAGAATATTCATATTTATTAGTTAGTTATTTGAGTTGTATACTGACTGAATTTTTTTAATTTGAGTAAATTAATTTAAATGGAAACGGGGAAATCGTATATAAAGTTTTTGTTTCGCAGCCTCGTTGTTGTTATTTGTTATTTTTTAATACATTTGAATAATAATAAATAATAATAATAATTAATTATGCTATACTTGATCATTGATGTAAAATATTAGTTTCCTGTGAAAATGATATATTATAAATTATAATATTACTTGTAATTCAGGCTTTAAACAATATTATTAACAGGGTCAGTTCCTTTTTTAGCTTTTATTAGCTCTGTGCATCACTCACACTGTGATACAGAGTAATAAGTCATAATACATCTATTAGGTGTAATAATATAATTTATACGTAAACATATTGTGCAACGGAAATCTAAAACATAATGTGTAGCATTTTTATAGTCTGCGTGATAAATTTTCCATCTACTATTTTTCTTTTCATTTGAGTAACGTACAAAATGCATCGCTTAATTAGTGATTTCATAAATGATAACTAATACTGTACTTCAATGAGGCACATTTGTTTTAGGCAGAAAACAGTTTGCGTATTTATAGACTGAACTAGGAGTATAATTTTAACTATTTTATCATGTATACGCGTTATCGATGTTTTATTATTCCATAAAACATAATCTAGTGTATAGTGTATTGATTTGTATTTTGACTATAATATTATTATATATTCTCAGAACATTTGTGCAGGAAAATTGACTACAAAACCAATAATTTATCGTGTTTATAATACTCGAGTAAAAAAAGGCCTTTGAAATTTGTAGTACGGTATGGAGACGATGAATGCTATGCTTAACATGAAAGGGGAAAAATGCCAAAGAAATATTTATAAATTTTAGACGTAAGTATAACCTATACTATACTATACTATAATATTATTATGTAGAGAGAGAAAACAAAAACTTTATTTAGTCACTTCTACCTTTTAGTAGTAGCCGGATTAGACTATACCAAACAAAACACTTACACTTCGGGGCTACATAAAATATTATTTGAATTGTATAATAATTTGTAATACATAATAATATAAAACAAAATGTTACTCATTCTAAAATTATTATAATAAAAGCTTCATTCACGCTGAATAGTAAAATAACTTCCATCAACACAAACAGATAGGACAAAAAAAAATATATATTATTATGTACATGTTTTCTATGAATAATATTAAAGGACTTGTTTAAAATTTGTAAAAGAATCCCTTTATCTTTTTTGATTTAAGTAGTAAAATCTTGATAGAACTTGACGTAATATTATAAAACTGAATGATATTTTATAATAATTATTATTATGAAATGCTTATGTTTACCAAAAAAGTATGATTAAAATAAAAGCTGCAAAAATATGATAATTTGGAGAAGAGATAATAAGAATGAACTTTTTACTGTGCCGTAGATTTGAGTAAATGTAGTCTTTAATTTCATTTAGAGGAATGATATGATGATGTTGATAATGTTTTGATCTAGTATTTGGTATTTGTTAGATGAGGGAAGATGATGATGATGATCCCAAGAAAGCAATTTAGACTCTAACTAATAGCAATAACTGAACATGTTTTTATGAGTCCATTTATTATTGTTCTGTCAGCAGAATAAGTTTTATGATCATCATTCTGGTTCTTGTTCTGTTCTCTGTTGATTAGTGATTCCGTCCCCAGAAGAAGGAAAGAAAGAGAGAAAGAAAGAAAGAAAGAAGGAGGGAAGAGTGGATTCGTAAATAAGAAAGAAGAAAGATTGTGTATAATATAATATTATGTGATATCTTTTATCATGGGATCATAATATGCCATTACAGTAACTGTATTTTTACTCTCCCTCTTGCTCCCCCTTTCTTTCTCTCCTCTTCTACTTGAGTCAATTTTCTCTACTTTATTGCATATTGGATGTTGGATGAAGAAATAAAAATGAGACGTATCACCGTCTTTATCCAAATTCATATGATATCATGTTACATCTATGTTATTTGAAGAGACTAGAGGAGACTGTCGACAGACATCATGTAGATTGGAGATAGTCAAAAAAGACAATTTCCACAGTTTATTATTATCATCACAACAGAATCAGAAATCAAAATGGAGTACTACTTTTACCAAGAAGCAGTTTTATCGAGAATATGGAATAAGGGAACGGAGCAGAAGGAGATGCTCAGACTTCGGTCGAGTATCGAGTTTTCTTTCAATTCATTCAGAAAACTTTTGATATGACACAAAAGACAAAAAAGGAATTTAGAAAGATAGCTTTCTAGAAATTGAAACCCAATTTTCTTATCAAAGCCTTTAGAAAGATAATGGTGGTGGTGGTGACGTACACTTGATATTTTTGTAGGTATTTTTGTCCTGCATGTCAATATATATAATATAAATAGCATTCATGAGTCACGCAGTTACAACTAACAAGAACAATGTGTTATGAAATCATCCACTTTTTTCCTACAATAATATTATGATAAAATAGCATAGTAAAATCATTACTCCCTTTCCTGGCAACTTGTACAATCTCCACTTTGTCCATTCTCCATTCAAGCTTCAACCAAACGAAATGTTTGAAATGAAAAGGACGGTTTAAATTTTGTGACTTATTCATGCGTTCTATTCACCTATCAAAATGTTGTTTTTCCAACTCAGTCTTCACTTGAGTTGAGACGAGTTTGAAATTTAATGATTTGTGCATATTCTTGATTCTTGAGTCCGTTTGCAGCTACCAATTTGGTGATCAATTATCTTGAATCATCATTGAGAAAGGACAGGATGAAGAACAAAAGCACAAAAGGGAGGGAGAGAAGAAAAAGAGAATACGGTGAGAGTATCAACAAACAAAAAATCATCCAGACAGGCACCTCCAGCATTTTCCACGGATCACGTTGTATCAAAGGAGAAAGAGGAAAGGGAGAAAGAGCGAAAGAGAATGGAAGGGCGCTTTTGTTTATACGCCGCATCAATAAAAAGGTACGTGCACAATTACCAAGAATGAAGAAAGAGCAAGAGGATTGACCGCACCATCAGCCCAGTCGTGTGTAGAATACGGAATTACAACCCAGTCATTTCCTCATCATCTCCTTTAACTTTAACTGTTGACCCTTTTGTCCAACTCTCAACTGTCCTAAAACCACATTTTTCAAGGGGTCACTTTCATTTAAAAATAAGACAAAAATAGGAGAATTTTCATATTTTTAACATCCACTCACTTTCAGTCCACTCATCCACTCATATTTTCAGGGCCTCGAGTTTTGAATTTTGAGTCGGAGGATTTTGTAGAATTCTCCGTGTCTTTTGGAACAAGAGAAAGGGAAAAGGAGAAAAGGAGAAAATAGGAGAAAAGTGAATATGCATTCCTGTCGCATTTCAGTTGTGTGTTTGCGAATTCGGAGCATGAAGCAGGAAAAGCCACCTCGTCCTACACTCACCCACGAAATCAGCTAAAGACACCCAGCAGTTTACTTGACTTGACTCTGCACGTGGAAAAGAGACGGAAACAATTGTAGAGCCACAAGACAGGGAAAATCAACTATAAAAACAAGTCCAGCTCCACCTCTCAACTCGCAACCATTAGACACAGACCGCGGATAGGAGTCGTAAAATGACGAAATAATACATTTTCTCTCAACTCTCAACTCTCAACCCACAACAAGAAACAGCAAACACCAAACACCAAACCACACACGAACGAGGCAAGAAAAGAAAAGATCAACTCGATTTTGTACTTCTCCTTCACTTTTTCTATTTCATTTCTACTTTTTTCCCGCACACTCCAATTTTTCTTCCATTTCAATTTGAGTTGATTCAATTGATTCCGTTGTGTTCCACTTGATTCCATTTGATTGGTCTGTTTTAGCTGTATAAAATAAAACAATATTATTTGATTACTTGTAAATCGTTGGTTGATGCTCGGAAAGGTGTAAATCCGGAATGGTGATGGACATTATTCAGTGTGCAGCAGCAGACTTTTCGTGCTCCACCCAACTCGGGATTATTCTATTTACAAGTCCAGTTTCCCCTGACAGCGCAAACCCACATCAATTTCCATCATCATTCATTTTATTATTATAATAATAATTAATATTTATTTATTATTACTCCAAGTTGCACCTTGAGCCGGACTCGGCTATTTTTTGGTTTTCAACAGTAAAATGCAAAGGTTTTGCTGCCGCCGTAGGGGAATTATTTGTCATTCCTCGGTGGTCGTTTTGTTTAAAACCACAATTTCAGCACCAACTCATTTTCCTGTTTTCTACTTTTCATTGTTCAAATTTGACTTTGGTGTTCTCTTTTGTTCCTTTATTTTGTATTTTGTATCTGTGCTGTGTTGTGTTGTGTGTAGAGTGTAGAGTGTGTAAAATGCGGGATGGGAGATGGGAGTAACAAGTAAGAAACATAAAAAAGTAGTAAAAGAGTGGAAAAATAAAAACAGAGAGACAAGGAAGAAAGATGTAAAGATGGAGAGATTGAGAAGAATAAAAAATAAAACGGAGTTGACTCGGTAAAAGTACGCACTTTACTTTGCAGTAACATTCCCAAAACAGAGTCATAAAATGGGATATTTTTTATACATGAATACTTTTATTTTATTTGCCATCTCTGATTTCTGATTTCATTCCTCGAATCACACACACCATTTGACATTGTGGCATATTATCACATTTTTACCCAAAACACAATTTTTATCGCTTCTCTTTTTCCCCTTTTCATACTCCAATTTCCATTTGTAATTCCTGATTTGTCCTTTCTCTCTCTCATCATCACCAGTCCAATCATCAGTCATAACTCACGATACATCCACACAACTGCACACGGGAACAAATCCAGCACATTTTCCTAATTTCAGTCTAATTCCAACTGATAAATTCATTTTGGTACATGGAAAACCGACATACAACATTTTACACTTTTGCTCTGAAATAAACATGTTGAGAGTCTGTTGGGATGTGGAAAGTGGAGTGAGTTGTGTTGGAATGAGCTGTTGATGGACCACGTCAGCAGAGAGAAGGACAAGTTTGATGCGGGAGTGGACGAGGATTGATTTTTGATACGGTGGGGAAGGACGAAGGGAAAGGGGGACAGAGAGGAGATTCATGAAATGTTGTGCTCTGCAGAGGCATGAAAAAGAGTAGAGGAAAAGGAAAAGGGGGAAAATGTGTTTTTGTACTCTTGTTTTGATGTGATGTAGATATCAATGTATCAGTTGTGTAGTCGGGAGTAGGAAGAGGATCAACAAGAGAGCCCAGCCAGCCAATCCAATCCAATCCAATGAGATGAAATAGGATGAGAAGCGAAGAGAGAAGAAGAGATGAAATGGGAGCTGAAAGGGAAAAGTAAAATGGGACGAGGAGAGAAAAGGAGAAAGAAAGAAAGATGAAACGAGTTTTTGAGACTTTTCATGTGCTGTGCGTAGTTTGGGAAGGAGATGGGAAAGTATTAGCGGGAAAATATGTAAAGATTAAAGGTGGAAAAGGAATGGACAAAAGACCTTTTATCTTATTTTACTACACGCACAACTTCTCAACTCCAACTCCAACTCACCCAACATCTCAACAGCATCATTCATTTCCCTCCACTTTCACCAACTCCAACTCCAACTCCAACTCGTCCCATACAAAAGTCAGCTCCACTCAAAAAGTACTGGATTTACTTTTGCCCTGCAGCACAAGCACAAGAACCCAAGAACACGGACTTGTTCTCATCTCCCTTCTCAACTGCGATCCATCCATCCTTCCGATCCCAGTATTTTGTATTTTCCAATACAAACTCATCATTTTGCACATTTTACATAGAAAACCCTCCTCAACTTTCTTCCATTTCATTTGATTCCTTTTCTCTTTATTTTGTCTCTGCAGGACATGACGGACACTCGGATCCAAAGGAAAAAGTAAAAGGAGGAAAAGTCCGAGTATTTTGTTGGGCTTCTTTTCCATTCCGATTCTGGACATTTGGACTTATTTGCGACACAACTCTTTTGTCAATGGCGGAAAAAGTCTTCTTTCTCCACACACAGAACAGAGAGCAGAAAGCTGAGAAGAGCAAAGAGAGAATAAACCAGAAATCCGATGGACTTCAAATCCAGAGAAATGTCCATCCTTTTCACTTTTCATCTCTCTTTTTTACCCTTCAACTTTTTTCCTTGCATTCCATTTCACAAGGCACATGAATCGCATCAAAACTCATCCAGCTCTTTTTCCTCTTTTTCAACTCATGTATCATATCGCATCCGCGTTCACAATCAAAAACCCAAAATCAAAACCACCTCATTTTATCACTCCAAAAGTTTTAAAACATTTTTGAAATTCTTTTCTTTCCGTAGTTTTCTGTTTTCTGCCCAAGTTTTGTGCCTGAGGAAGGACTCGACGAGTTTTGAATCCATCAAAATTCAGTCCCCAGTTTCCAGTCAAACATTTCACAATTACGCAACTTGAAAGTTAAATTTCCAAAAAGTTATGGATAGCCCAACTTTTTTGGCTGGTGGAAACTTGTCTCAATGCATTTCCAATTTCCATGAATTTTCGCCCAGTAATGAACCAAAAATCCGCTTGTTTACCTTTTTCTTTGAAAACTACAGCAAAGTTTTATTGGGGAATTTAAATGTGAAGCATGTGAATGTGAATGTGGATTTGAATCTCTAATTGCAGTTTGAAAAGAGAGTCGAGAGTTTTTTCATGACTTGTACTTGAATAATTTGTTGAGCAAGTTGAGTTGAAAAGAGCTGTATTTTTCTGGTTGAGGATTGAGCGTTGAGGATGTGGAGATTGAATTAATGGTCTGATGAGGAGGGAACATTTTCAGGTTGCCGTTGTGAATTGGAGAAGGAGCTGAAGGGAGGAAAGGAGAGGAAATGCGAGTAAATGAAATCAAGTCGAGTCGAGTGAGTGAGTGACCAAGTGAAATGTGAATAATCAATTTGGCTGAAATGAAATGTAAAAAGAGGGAAAATGAAATGAATGAATTTGTCTCTGTTTCTCCTTTCCCTTTTGCTGAATCAGTTGAGCAGACGGAGGGAAAATTCCAAAGGAATTATCGGGCAAAATACTTGTAAAAAGTGAAAAGAATGTTTCGAGTTGAATTTGGAGTTGGGTTTCGTCCCGTTGAGTTTGTTGCCCGTGAGTTTTGAGTTTAGAGTGTGTGGAGTTGGGAGTGGAGTGGAGTTGCGTTGGGTGTGTTGCAGTTGGATGTCCTCTCAAACAGAGTTAATTACCAAAGCTCACTCTCGTCTCTGTTCCTCCTTTCCTCTTTTCCTCCTCTTCTCGTCCGCTTTGACAAGGATCTTTCCCTTTGATATCCTTCCCAACTCACTCTTTTTAACATGTTTCATTCTGACTGTAGCATTTCCACTGCTCCGTCCAGATTTGGAGTCGTCTGTAAGTGGAGTGAGTGAAGGAGTGAGGGAGTGAAAGGTGGAGATAAAGAGGAGCTCCTCCAACTAACGAGCTCTCTTTGAGGGAAAGTTGGTGCAGAGAGGAGAATGTCGCCATTTCATAGATCAAATTAAAAAGGCAACTCTCACTTTCACTTTCATCATGTTGATGAGTTGAAGAGAGTGGCGATGCGATCCGATGCGATGCGATAGGAAATCCTGGAGAACATTTGAATGATGAGTTTGTCTAATGCATCACAACAAGACAGAAGAGAAGAGAAGATGAAGATTTGAAAGGGGATTCTGAATCAACTTGCACTCGTTTTATCCAGCCCACATTAACATATTTCTATCCAACTGCACCTTCTCATTCCCTCGCTCTTGACTTGACACCTTCCCTCTGCCCATTTCCTCGTCCATCTTGCAAGATAATGCAAGAGAAAACAAGCCGGTTCATGTCCGTTTGATCAAGAGCATCACTCATTCAGATCAGCTGTGGAATGCAAATTGTAGCTCCTTTTAAAAGGTCAAAGTTGGATGGGAAAATGGGGAAGAATGTGGAGATCGGAGGAGGAAAGATGAAAAGAGATATTGAGAAAACTAGTTTTGTTTTGTTTGGTGTTGTGAGTGAGTGAGTGAGTGAGTGAGATGTGAGATGAATTGTTTGTGTTGGTTGGAGCTGCTGCTGCGAGAGGAGGTTGAATAAAAGGAGAAAAGAAGTGGAGAGAGTTGGATGATGGATCCGCGTCTGGATCTATTCCGCGATCTTGTTACAAAGCAGGAAAGAGACAAGGAAAAACAGTTGAGAGGAGGAAGAAAAGAAGAAAGAAAAGAGACACTTTGCTCTTTCATCACAACGATCATCATCATAATAATATTACACTTTGTTTTATTTTTTATTTTATGGTTCTTGATCCAGCAGACGAAAGAGACGAAAGAGAAAAAAGAGACGAGTCAGTTGTATTTGCATGTTGCTATTCTGTGTGGAGTGGAGTGGAGAATAAGGGAAAAGGGAACAAGGTGTTTCGCCGAGTATTGGAGTTGGAGTTGGATATCCCTAGTATATCAACACACTCTGTATCTCCCTCTCTCTCTATCTCTATCTCCCTTTCAACTACACTACACTGGCTGAAAACTATACCCTGGAAATGGAAATGGATCGATACTCGAGTATTGACGTTTTCTCTGCTCCGCTCTGCTCCACGCTGCTCCTCCACACAGCACACAGCAGCAGCCTCGTACAAAATCATACAAAAGAGACAAGAAAAGAAACAGAGAATATTTATTGCCCATTCTCTCCCATTCTCTCCCATTCACTACACAACACAACACTCTGCACTCTGCACTTCCACACAGTCAAAACTACCAGCATTTTTCTCCTCTTTCTTTTAACCCATTCATTTAAATTCTCCTTCTTCTCCTTTAATCACTACTCAATTCACCCACAAACAAACAGACAAAGAGAGAATGCACCAGGAAATCATTCCCTCTTTCAGCTCATGTTCGCACAAGATGAGTCCTCAAACCGAAAACAAACCACTGCTAATTATTCCAAGTCCAGTTTCAAAAAAATGCAAGGTCCAAAGTTACTGTAGTCCAAGTGACGGGAAAATGGAAAAGGGACATAAAAAACCACTTTCAAGTTGCCTTCTTTATTTTCTTGCTTTCCTTTTCCTGGTTCCGCTTTCCTCGGCTCTGATCCCGCTGGCACCTTCTCCTTTGTCACAAAAAGGATGCAGAAAAGTGCACTTTGCACTTTCCGCACATTCTCATCTCTCTTCTCATTTCTCATATTTTATGCACTCGGTCAAAATAACATGGACAAAGGTATTTAAGCTTTTACAACGTTTTTGTGGTATTTTTAGTTAAAATAAATGGAGCTTGCAGAAAATGGTAGAGTTGGAATAATGAGCGTTTCCCGGCCATGTCATGTCATGTCATATTCCAGGTGGTGTCATGTCAGTTCAGGTTGTTCTGTTTGTCTGTTTAAAGGGAGGAGAGGAAGAGAGAGAAGAGGAGAAGAGGAGTGTGTTTTGGTTGTGATGGATGGAAATGTGCGTTGTGCGTTGTGAAGGTAGCTGGAACATGAGAAAGGGGGAATTGTCTAAATAATAAACTTGTCTCTGTATTTATTTATGAAATGTGCCCGTTCCACTCTGTGATGTGATGTGCTTTGCTGTGATGTGCTGTGATGCGGGTGGGTCCGTAGGAGGTTTCCGGAGAGGTTGAGAGCCAGCAGAATGAGTGAGTTGTCCGGGAGAACCGGAATTCCCCTGGACAAAATCACATATTCACACAACATTCCTGATATGGAAAAGGTGGATGAGCAAACCTGCCTCTTCTCTCTCTATACTCTCTCTCTTCTCCCTACTCCCTTGTCCACCTTTTCCATTTCATTTCCCATTCAACTCCAAACTGTCTTCTCCCTTCTCCTCCGCTCATTTATCCATTTCTCCTCCATATTTCATATCCACATTTCACTTGCCCTTCTCCCCATCACCATCCACTCAAACTCCCCAGACAGAACATAACCCGAAATGAAAGTACACGCTTCGTCCTCATCATTTATGCAAAACCTCGTGCAAAATATGGAAATAATGAAAAGGAAAAAAATGGATTTGGTTTGTAAACAAGTTGCTGGAAAAGTGGACTTGTCTTTTGATTTGTGTCTGCTTGAGTCTCAACATTCCTCCGAGTCACTGGACATTCCGAGCTCAACAACCAAAGCACAGACACACTCCCCACTGGAGAACATGATGCTACGCCTTTGCTTTGCTACGCCCCGACTTCTACCTGCGGATTTTGCGGTGGTTTTCTGTCTTCTGTTCGGTTCGTGTAATCAAGAGACAGAGTCAAAACTCGTGACTCTTGATCCAAAGAGCTGGACAAGTTGATTTTGGGTTCTCGGTCTCTGTGCTGTGCGAATGTGGAGTTTGTAGTCCGGTTCAGAAGAGTTGGATTGTTTGTGTGTACTGCGAAATGGATGTTCATCTAAACTTCCCCTCCACTCTCCACTTTCTGCTTCCACCCGCCTCAAATATTCACAACTACCACAAAATTAAAACTCGGTCCCTCAAACCTCAAACCCGCAACGCACAACAACCCCAACAAAATCCCCATACAAAATTCATATCCTCATCATTTTCCTTCTCTTCTTTTCGTTTACTTGCTCCTTCTTTCACATTTCAAATACACAAGTACAGACTGTTCTATTCTCTTCTGAATCCACACTCAAATTCAGAACAAGGAAAATTCAGACCCTCTTTATTTTCCAGCAGAGACGGCGAACAGAGTGAAGAGAGAATTCACTCGTGCAGTTTGTACGATCCTGAACGATTTGTACGATTCTGAACGATTCTGAAGTGCAGTTTTGACACAATTTTCATCATCATTTTCTTGCTCAGCTTCAAACTTGACTCGATTCACATCTTGTTCGTTTGTGTCTCAGCTTCCCAATCGCCAAAGACCAATAAAATACTTTGACTTTGTTCTCAGCCCAAACAAAACCAAACGGAAGTCGAGAAATGTTTATGAAATTCCTTTCGTTTCCTCTTGATGTGACTGGATTAGACTTGACTCGTCTGAGTTTGTTTGTCTGATTGTTTTAGTTGTGCAATTGATCTTGCCCCGGATTTCCTGCGAATTGTTAGTAACAAGTTTTATGAGGCCTTGAAAAGTTGGTGGAAATCTGCAATGTGTAATGTGTATGATCCAGAGCAGAGGAGAAGGAGAGTATTGAATTGGTCGGCTGAGGGGGAAAAGTATTTCGGATTTCATCTCATTAGCCAACTTATTTCGGCGGCAACTCATTTTTGAGGTTGATGGAGTTGGTGGTTGTGGAGAAATTGGGTTGAGGTTGAGGATGGGAGAGAGGAGAGAGAGGAGAGAGAGAGAGGAGCTTTTGTGCTCTGATTAGAAAAACATATGGAGGAACAAAAGTGGAGCTGAGTTGTGTTGTCTGCTGGTTGAAAATCCATCTGCCCCGCTAATGTCTTTAATAAATAAATGCTAATGACTTTATAATTCCTCCTCCTTCTTTCCTCTTGCTCTCCCGGCTCCCGGCTTCCAACTCCCGGCTCCCGACTCCTGGCTCTGGAGTGAGTGAGCCAGTTTTGTAATCCCTGCCCAGAAATGAATCCTCTTCATCTCCATCGCCATCTCCATTACCCGCTCCACAACATCCAAACACAAAACCACCACCAAAATAATAATAATAATAATAATCTTGATGATAATGTCCACATTTCAGTGCTCAACCCCAAAATACACGGACAAATTCCACAACCAATCAAAACCGGAAGAGTCCACAAAGAGAACGAGCTCTTGCCTCTCTTCTCTTGTCTCTTGTCTCTTCACCACCACAACATACACTCAACACAAATAAATCAACATTTCTCCTTCTCCTCACCAACCACTTTCAAATCATTCCCAGCTCGTCCAACATTCCACAAATTATCTTCTGCATCCTCCACACGAACCAAACGACTGAATCAGCTGAAACAAAAAAACAAACTCGTATGCTCTGTGCAAAACCCCAAAAATATTGGGGAATAATTTATTCAAATTTCCCACCTTTTCTAAACGGTTGGGGAAGGGAGCGAAAGGAGCGGGATGAACTGAACTGCGTGTCTGGACGGAATGAAAGGAGTCGTGAAACATGTGATGGAGATTACAACTTGTGACAGCCAGAGAAAACGGAGTAAAGGTCAACGTTGTGACTGGCTGCGTGTTCGTTGTGTTGGTCTGGAGTTGCTGGGCATTCTCTGAAATGTGGATAAATTATCAACAAGAAACCAAAAACCAAATCCAGCGGAAAGGAGCCAAGGAGCAAAAAACGGGGAAAAGGGAAAAGGCACAACTCAACACTCAACACGTTTCCACTTTGAAGGAGAGAAGAAAGAAAAAAGAAGAGAAAAAAGTGTGTTGTGTGTTGAAACTCCTCCTCTGCAATTCGCTCAGTCCTCTCCAAACAATTAAACATGCAGAGCTGGAAATTACGGGGTTCTCTCTCATCACATCACAATCCACACTCGACACTCGACACTCGACACTCGACACTGGACAAGGAAATGGAAAATGCAGAGTGGAAAGCCCATAATTAAAACTCATTTGATTACATTTTTATGTAAACAGCGGACTTTTCTCTTTCCCCTTTCTCCTTCTCTTTAGTCCGGCAGTAACAACTCACTCACATTTTCTCGCAACACTCCACCAGAAATCCATGCAAAAACACTTGGAGGCTGGATGTGTGAAAAGTGTAGTGAAAAGTGAAAGTGGAAAGGAAAAGAAGTTGGAAATCCACTTTTCCATGTCCAGCTCCGCCACAACTTTTCCCCTTCTCCTACACCAAAGCAAAGGAAAAGGAAAAACTTGGATTTGGAGCAACTTTTTTCATCGCGTCCTCCTACAACACAACACACACACAACACAACCTTACGCAATCAACTTGAAATCGGAATCGGAAATTCCAAAACTCATTCATTTCATTTCATTTGCAGGTTGAATGTGTGTGGCTCACGTTGAACCCGGGAAATTCGGAATGAGAATTGATCATTTTCAAAGTTTTCTCTCCACAAGACAAAACTGAAGGAGAGAGAAGGAGAGAGCGAGAATACGAGAGGGTTGGTGCAAAACTTTAGTTTTATTCTCTCTTCTCTCGCTCAGATTGCATCGCATCAGATCGCATTGGACCAGAATTGCATTTCCATTTCTGCACTTTCTCAATTCATCTCGATTCTTCTCATTTCATTTTTATTTCATCTCATGGATTCGGATTCCTCCAAACTATTTCATTTCATTTCATCCTATTTTATTTATGACACTTTGCTCCGATTAAATTACTCTTTTCAATTTGAGCTGAGAAATTGAGCCAGAGAAAAAGGGAAAAGTGCGAGTTTCAAAGTATGAAATTGACAAGGAAATGAAAACTCGTTCTCCATTTTGCATTTTGCATTTGCATTTTGTATTTTGTATCCAGTGGATTCTGTCTGTTGGGCTCTTTCTGCAGAATACCGTCCATTTTTCAGCTCAATTCAGCACAGACACGGAATATTTCTCTCCTTTATTTTATATCCAAGTTGCAAGTTGAATTTTTGGGTTTATCCAAGAATTTCCAGTTCACTTTGCTCCATTTTCCCTCATCTCTCCCGCTCACCATTTTCTCGTGCTCATCCACTCCGAATTCCCCTACAACACAACACAACACACGGTGAGCTGCAGCGTGGAGTGTGGAGAAAGTGGAAGAAAATCTACTTCATATTCTATTGATGAATTAGATACATTTTAACCCAAGCAGCTCCACAGGAATTTCCCTCTTCCTTTCCAGCCCTCTTCCTTCAACTACAACAACATGAGGACATGAGGAAACTTGTTCCGCCGTATCTCCTCCCGCACCCAAAGCCCATTCCTTTCCCGTTCCTCTAACATGCGATATTTCATACGGCATCACAAATCTGCATACTCCCCTCACCTCACGCATTCAATCACACAGCTCAACACAGAGACAGCCGGAATAAAAGAAGAGTATCTATTTTTGGGACAATTAAAAGGGATTCAGTTGAAACGTGGGAAAATAAGATGCGCTTCCTGCCCTTTCAGTCCAATGGAATCTGGAGAAGGGAGTAGCGCGGGATGAAATGAAATGAATGGGATAAATGTGGATGCAAATGAGTCTGAAAAGAGCAGAATTGAGTGAGAAGGAAAGAGCAGACATTCTGCATCTTCCGTCCTTTTACACACAGCAAAACACAAAGTAGAAAGTAGATAATGCGCACGGGAAAGAGAGAGAGAGAGAGAGACGGATTTATTCTACATTTTTATGCAGATTCATACTCACATTTCCATCCACCACATCCAACACAACAACTCTGAATTTTAAATTTCAGCCTCCTCTTTTTTGTAGCTCAACTCAACTCGACTCACTCAACTCAACTCGCAAGCTGTTAATATGTTATCATAACAACAGAGTCCAATTCTCCAGCTCCAAATCCAAATGCAAAATCCGGGAGATGGTAAATTCGGTGGGATTAAACTCTTGTTGTACAAAAACCACATGGAAATTTGAAATCCCTCATTTGAACAATTCGCTTCTTTCCCTTTTAAATTTCCCTCCTCCGAGTGCGTGTAAATTCCCATTTTATCTCTACTCAATTTCCCACTCAATTTGCATCACAAAACTTTATTTTTACAGCTCCCACTCAAACTCGACTCAACTCGACTCGACTCGAGCCCAAAAATACAACCATTTCATTTTATTTTGTGCACAGTCCAAAATCGGGAATGTAGCAGATTTCATTTCCATTTCAATGGCTCTTCCCAACTTGTTCAGCCCCAACAACACAACACAACACAACACAACACAGGACACGGAACATGGAAAAGGGCACTGCCGAATTCCGAGTGGGTGGAAAATGAAACATTTTCCGAGTTGAGTTCAAGTGATGAGTTTGTCATTAGTGAAATGGGAAAAGAAGAGAGGAAAAGAGAGAAAAAGAGGAAAAGAGGAAGAGAGAGAGTGAAAATGGAAATAATCAATTAGCTATTTTCCTTTGAAATTAGCGTCAGATTTGAAATGATGCCGCATCTTTGTGCTCCTCTCCTCACCAAACCAAACCAAATGAAATGAAATGAAGAGGCCGAGATGAAACAGAACTTGTTTTCTTTTTCAATCCGGGAAATTGTAGGAAATTCTCGGACCGAAATGTCGGATTTTGTGATTCTTTAGAAAGGAGATTTGAAAAGAATCTTTCATTTTCTTTGATTGGAATTTGGAGCAGAATTTCTTTGGGACTGTTTTGAGGCTTGTCCATTTCCACGTGTCTTTTCATCCGCCACACATGGATCCTGCTTCTTCTGCTGTCCCCATTTTGTATAGAGAAAAGGAACGCAAATAAACTGGAGAGGAAAAGCGGAGTGAATATAGTGAATAGTCATGAAAGAGAGAATTTGGCTGGGAACCAAAAGAAAGAGATATTATTATTAAAAGGAGATTCCATTCACCACTCGGAGGACTCTTCCTCCACCACAACCAACCCACCACACACATCACATCATGACCAGAAGAACAAGGAGCAAAAACGGAGCAGAGCAGAGGAAATCCAACTCCCTCAAAATAAATTATTAAACTTTAAACTCAATTAGGAAATGAGCAAAGAAGAAACTCGCCTCTCTTCTCTTGTCACAATCACAAACTCCAAAAATCCAACTCAACTCGCAAACTGCAACTTTTTCCCACGAGCCGCTGCACAAATCATAACAAATCATAACGACGCCACAACAACGGAATAAAACTCGTCAGAATCATGACAGCGCTACAAAAGTTTCAACGACTTGAAATATTGACAATTTTATGCACAACTCCCAAGAAAACCCGTCCTGTTGGGTGTTGTGTGAATTGTGAATGTGGAAAAGTGGATTTTATCGGGGGAGATGAAATCCGTCCAAATTCCACCTCAATCACATCCAGATTCATCCAGGAAAAGGGACGACGAACATTGATTCGAAAGGAAAGGGGAAAATGTGTGGGAAAGTTTCCATTCCGATTTTAATGTTGGGGCTCTTTTAAATTCCTCCTCTTAAAACTGCCTCAGTTTCTTTGTTCCTGGTTGGACGGAGCCAAAGCCAAAGCTGGAATTTGAAGGCTGCGACAATTTTATCCTTTTACAATTTAGAGAAAAGAGTGGAGGAGAATCGGAGAAAAGGAGAAAAGAGTTGACTTTGTTCTGGGTTTTGAGTTTTGAGTGACTCGTTGAAATGTTGCAGCTTGTTATTTGTTAAAAATTCTCAAGGACTTTTGTCTCTTTCTGCTCCAAGTATTTTGTCCTGTCTCGAGTCTCGAGTCGAGTCTGCTGTCTGATGGCTTCAATTTCCACATTTGTCTCCTTTCTTTCTCTTTTCTTGTTTACTTTGTCCCGATTTTATTGTTCTGTCCGAGTGAAGAGAAAAAGTGAAGAGTTGCTTCAGACTTGAGAGAAAAAAGACAAAAGAGTTGGACAAGTTGCGAGTCGAGTCGAGTTGAGAGCATGTTGAAAAAGGTGTTGATGGACTAAAAGTATTTGGTGGGTCCAAAAGTGAAGGGAAAATGGGGAAAAGAAGGAGAAAGGAGAATAGAGAATGGAAGTAATGGAGTTGGAAAAATGAAAGTAGAGTAAAGTTATCAACTATCACCATTTCATTTCACTCCACACACACACAAAGGAGCATGGTCAAGGAGACGAGACGATGCGAGGCGAGGGAAAAAGAAAAAGGAAAAAATGTCACGGGGATATCAGAATCAGAATCAGAATCGGAATCGGAATCCGGATCCGAAGCCGGGGCCAAGAAAAAAAGGCATGAGAATGGAACAGACTTCCAGCAGCGAAACTTTTCGAGGAAAACGAGAACGAGAAAGAGAAAGAGAAATAAAAGTGAGCGGGAGAAAAAGTGAGCGGGAGAAAAAGCGAGCGAGATGGATGTTTTTGTGCGGAATATTGGAGAAGGGATAAATGGATATTATCCCATCTCTGTCTCATCTCTCCTCCTCTCTCTTCTCTTCCCTCCATCTCCCACCACTTTCACTACTTTCACTACTTTCACCGCCCTTCAAAAACCTCCAACACGAGAAACAATATTTCCTCAAAATGTGACAAAAATCCTAAAAACTCTGCACTCTGCTCCAAATCCAGCACCACGCCAAAATACCGAGAATTGAATTGATGAAATTGATCCGACTTCAACATCCAGCATTCAACAGGATTGGAAAATGGAAAGGCGACTGCAGTGAGAAGTTGCTGCTCCAGACTCGATCGAGACTGCACATTGAAATCCAATCCATCTTTTTCTGCCGCTGCAGACGCGGGAGTAGATTTGTTGAGCGGGGAGTCCTCGGACCTCGCCGAGTTCTAATAACCAAAACCTGGGCATAAAGAGAAAAAGAGAACGAGCGGATCTTTGCCTAAACTCCTCACGATACAGCTGAATCATGTGAATCATGAAACTGATGAAACATCCCACCGCGAGACGAGGGCAACCACCAAATTTCCATTTGCTCTTCCACTTTACATTTTTACCCACACGGACCGTTTTAGTAACGTAGGATATTTCCCCCTTTTTTCTCCTCCAGCCGCTCAATTTGATGTGCTTTGTGAATAAAATACCTGCGAACATCCAATCAAAAGCATAAAGAGCATAAAATAAGGCCAAACACTCGTTACTTTTTACAACAATACAAAACAGAGGACACAAATGTTGATTCATCCATCTCACAACTCGGAATCGCCCTCTTCAAACCGCACTCGGCCTGCCATCCAATTTCCGATTCCCCAAATTCATTCACCCTTTTTACGCTTTTTACTACGCCATACAAAAACACATTCAAAAACATTGACCACCTTCTTCTTGACTCGGGTGAAAAATGTTGGAAAATGGGGAATATTTTGAGGAGATAAAAAGGAGAAATTGAAGTGGCGGAGCGGAATTTGTGCATAAAATGTGGAGCAAGTGAAGGGAGAATTGAGGAGATGCGATAAAAAAATGAGTGGATGATCCAACGAATCCAATGAATAGGAAATTGGGTGAATATTTAATAGAAAAGAGACGTGCATGTGGAATTATGCGCGCCCATTCATTTTTAGAGCTCCATTCAGACGGACCGAATCCTTCAGTCCGCAGAATCCGCAGGCTCAAAAAGTTATCAAATGATAAATGCGCCATATTAAACGCCGTTTACTCTTCAGACCCAGTCAAATAAAATAAAATCATCTCCTCACAACAAGGACGAGAGTGGGGAGAAAATAAGAAAGAATATTTGTTGAATAATTAACTCGGCTGTCCTCTCAATTCTCAATTCTGAATCACCCAAATTCAACACTCAGAAATGAATGTACTTTCACGGGATATTTTTTTAATATGTTGGAGCCAAGTGAAAGGGAAAAGGAGAAAAGAGAAAAGAGGAGAAAAATGTGTCAAGTTGATTCGAGTTGAGAATGTGAAATGGGGAAAAGAGGAAAAGAGGAAAAGAGGAAAAGAGGGGAATATCATGTTGATATTTAATATAGATCCCATTTTCTATTTCTTTTTGCCCTCAGTCAGTTTCAGTTTCGGTTTACGCTTCGACCGACCAGGGAAAAAGGCAAAAGTCATGTCTATAAACGAGAAAATGGAGAAAAGAGAGAAACATAACACTCGCTCTTTCTTTTAGTGTGAAAATGTACCTTTTTATGTTTATGTCCTGCGAGTCCATTTCACTTTTCCCTCTTTTCCTCTTTTCCCGTTCCATTTCTCCGCTTCTCCGCTCCTCCGCTGCTCCGTGTTGAAGAGTGAGGAGTGAAAGAGAAGGAATTTACTCGCCTGTATTTACTTTGCTTCTTCTCATATTCAGACTGAGAACTGAGAAGTGAGGCCGGACGGAAAGCTGGAAAAGAGAGGGAGAGAAAAGTCATAATAATAAATTGTGATGTGTTGGTGTGTGCTGGAGTAAAAACTGCAAAGTGAAACTTAACTTCGCTCTGTTTGTTTATTTTATTCCCCGATATTTTCTCCTTCTCTGCTGTTGCTCCGAGGGAAAGCCAGAAGAAACGCACGCACGAACCATCATCGATACAAAATACAAAATGCGTAACAAAACCAAACTTGCTGATTCCAATGTCTCTCTTCCGCTCGCTCTGCTCTCATCTCAACTGCTCCACTCACTAAATTGTACTTGGAAACCTCTCCTCAGCCCAAACACTCTTACACTCTTCTTTTCTTCTACTTTTCTACTCTCCATTTTCATCATCAACATTCCACTTGAACTTTAACATGGAAAATCAGCTCTCTCCTTTTTATCTACTCCACTTTTTTTACTTTCCCAACCACATGAACAAAATGCTCCTCTAATTTCACCTTCAAACATTTTATCCATTACGCATTTGCGGCTGAACCGTCCGGCGGAGGACCACCAAATTTCACCTGTTTCTCTTGTGGGCAAATTTAGTTAAATATTCAGGACTTTCCCCGGGGAACTCAACAAGACAATTGGACAAAATTTGGATCAATTTTGCATTTGTTTTCAAATTGTGGCAGAGGAAAAAGAGAGGAAATTTCCCGTTTGTTCTTGTCCCTTTTCCCTGCTGTTTAAATGTTTAAATAAAATCAAAAATCGACACTTCGTGCCGATTTTATATCGCCTTCAACGCATAAATGCCTAAGGCTCCGGAAGCGA
>JAQGBH010002914.1:0-21996 GCA_034698265.1 Sminthurinus aureus
AAAGTCCCGGGGTCACCAACAAAAACGGCGTGAAAGGAAAACACGCTGCTAGTTTCACACTTATACTCCCTACTGTAGGTTTGTAGCGCGGTCCATGCTAAACTGCTCTCTGAAATATTATGTTTTTCAACGCTCCACAAGATATTTTAATAATTTTAATACAAAATAATTAATAACTGTGTGCACTTTTACATTTTATACTATTAAATATGAAACGTATAGATTTTATAGAAAATGAACGCATATATGTAGCTATTTTAAAGTAATAATTTAGAATTCAAAGTGCTAAAATAGATTTTTATTTATTGTACTTTTAAAATATTTCCTCGTCATGTTTAGAATTTTTAGAGTTTATTAACAAGAATACAGTTTTATATCTAATTGAGTAATAAAGAGAGTTTATTTATTTATTCTAAATAAGTTTCGTATGTTTTCCGGCAAAAGTGATGAAAATGTGTGAATGTTGTCTTTTATTTTCTAAGGTGCTTTGTTGTATCATGTGTTTTTAAACCATCTTGTTTTTTTTCAGTGCCAATGTAAAAAATCCTTTGCTTTATGTTTTAAGCTTTACTAAACTCTATAGAATCTAGAATGGCAAGTTTTTAAATATTGACAGGGATTTTGAATTTTACGTGTAGTTAATCTTTGATCTTATATAGCATTAAAATATATTATGAGTTACGACTTACCAGCATGCTGAAAACTGAATGTACTTTGGAGAAAAAGTTTCAAAAAACGGAAAACGGAAATAATGACGCATTGCCAAGTAGAAATTACCAATCCAAATTTAAAAACGAATGCATAACATATTAGACATATATTGGTATATCGCATACACTTGAATTTGAGTAAATATGATTTCGATGAAAGAGATTATCTAATCCATAATATGTGTAACTATATTATGTCAACATTGAATGAAGTCATATTAAGATAACCCTGAAAATGTCATGCATCATATGTATGTATATATACAAATTAAATATGAAATATGATGCCTACGTGTATGTATTAAATGACTAGGGCATTAGGACATCGATTCATATAGGGTGTAGGCTACAGACAGAGATGAAAAATCAAAATTTGTAGTACATTATACATAATTTGTATAACTATGAATACGAGCATGAAAAAGAATATGCATTACGTTTTTCCCTTTGGCTTTAATCGTTTAAACTTGAGCTACGTACATAGCACGCATATAATATGGAATATGAATTACGTCTCTCATAATATATATTAGATTCATCATCATCTCAACTTTATATTTCTAAGATGCACACACATCTCTCTTTTCAAAGATTCATAGAGCATAGATCATATTTACGCAACATTAAATGCGTCAGTCCAAAATATTAGTATTAAAAAAACATCGACACTCAAGTTCAGAAAATTTATTCCTTTAAAATCTCAACATGGCAAAACAAGTCAAAGTAGCTGTTGTGGGAGCTGGAATCATTGGATTGAGTACTGCAGTTTGTGTTCAGAAACAATGTCAGGGAAGCAGAGTTACATTAATCAGTGAAGAATTCAGTCCGCTAACCACTGGAGACGGGGCTGCGGGCGTTTGGGGACCATATTTACTGGGTACAACACCACCGGAAAAAATTGAGTATGATTTTCATTTTTCCAAAAGAAATTTTAATTCTACTGTTGTACTCTTCTAAGTAAGTACTCTGTGCTCAAGAAGAATCCAGAGATTCAATATTTATTATTGACTCTTGATTCATCGCAAAATGTTAATATTTTATTAGAAAGTGGTCTGGTGAAACCCATAACTTGTTCAGAAAACTTTGGAGCTCAGAAAATGGAGGAAAATGTGGAATTTGCATGTTACCGTGTATGTTATTTTATTTTAAATAAGTACTTTGGTATATTTTTCAATTATCTGGAGCGTGCATTGTACATGATATTTGTACATGATATATCCCTCCACTAGGTACAAGAATCACGAAGGTAAAGGAACCTACGGATCCTGAATGGAAAAATGTCGTATATGGATTTCGGAAATTATCAAAAAAGGAACTCTTAAGCATGCGAATTCCTAACCTGAAGTACGTACGATAAACGATTAACGATTACAATTCACACACAGTGACATTTTATATTTTACTTCTATTGTCTAATTTGATGCATTTTTCTTTGATTGCGTCTCTGTGTCTATAGTTTTTTTTTGTTTCATGTTGTTTTGGTCGTTGCTGTGTAATTGAATAATTTGTAGAGATGGAGCAGAATTTGTGACTTATACCTGTGAACCCATTAAGTTCTTACCAGTACTTTTACAGCAGTTTAAAGATGGCGGAGGAATAGTTATGAAACAACGAGTTAATGACTTGAAAAAACTGGGAGAAGATTTTGATATTGTAGTCAACTGCACTGGACTGATGGCTCATCATGTTGTGTCTGATAAAACCGTACAACCAATGAGAGGACAAGTTATTCGGGTAGTTAATATTCAAAATTTTTATTCACTATTAAAAACTTACGAACATCATTTACATTTTTCTACACGTTTACGTTCCATTGTCCTGTGTTTTGCAAAGGTTGAAGCTCCTGAACTCACTCGTGCAATTTTGGATGATAGTGATGATGGGAACTACGTAATTCCAAAGTAAGGATTGAGAAACACTGAAGACTTCTCAACACTCATTTCTAATAGCTAATAACTATAGTTTAAAGGAGCAATGAATTAAGACATGTAAGAAAAATCATAAAGTGTACTTTATGATTTTTCTTGAATGTTTCTTCCCTTTTCCCTATACAGCCAAGATTCAGTAGTAATGGGTGGTACTCATCAAGTGGGAGACTGGAATTGTAATGAATATCCAGAAGATACAAAATTCATCAAAGATGGATGTTACACAATCTGTCCAAGTTTAAAGGTTAAATACATTACATCACATAAAGCACCCATTTACATTGGTCAATGATTATGAAAAATAGAAACGGTAAAAAGATTTGTTTTACTTCTAGAATGCCAAAATTTTGAAGACATGGGTCGGACTCCGACCTGGACGCCCAAGGTACGTCAAAACTTTGTACAGTGTACATAACGCTGACACATAAAAAAATTTGTAAACAGACGGACAGGAAATTTTATATTCTATATTTTATATTTTATGCAATTGTTTCTGAATTTACAGTGTTCGTCTAGAAATGGAAAAAATTGAAGGGAAGAAACCTCTTTACGTACGGTTCACTATGAATTTGCTCTCATGCATAAAATCCACATTAGAATCCTTTGCAAAGTAATGTTTCAAAATTATGTTATTCACAAAAACCTAATAAGTATGTTGGATTTTTCCACAGATTGTACATAATTATGGTCATGGAGGTTCAGGAATAACTTTGTGTTGGGGATGTGCCTTAGAAGCATCAGAACTGGTACAAGAAGCAATCAATACGTCATTCAAAAGCAAACTGTAACATCAACTAGCATTATTTTATTCCAGATTCTAGATTCTAGATGTAATACAAAATTTTATTCGACGGCAGTTAAAAGTAAATGCTCTCACGCTGACTAAATATCAATAAAGAGTACTAAAAAATTACTCAGTGAAGGTAACTCATACATAATAAAGCGGGTTGTTTAATCTAGAGCTGCATGTATTGTATTTAGTATCTATATGCAAAGGTATAGTGTACATTTGCATTTGCATCATTTCCTGCATATTGCACATTCAGTTTTCAAATTTTACATATATTATGTAACCGAGGTTCATCTTTTCCCCCTACTGTGTTCGCTTATTCAATTTAGTTACATTTGCATGCAAGTAAATGTTGTGAATGCACATGTTTTGACTTCTATAAATAGCATTCTGTAAATAAAATGTGTGCCTCATTCTCGTGTTCCCGGTTCGGCGTTTTGAGTTGCGAAGATGAAACAGTGTGAGAGTAGCAATTTTTACCATATTTTCCAGCTTCCAACTTAATTCAGTTTTTAATTTTATCTTTTATCTCATTTTATCTTTTTTATTTTGATAAGATAAAAAAAGATAACCATCTTATCTTAGATATTTTGAGTTTTAAGTGTTATATTCAAATTTTACTTGGGGGATTTTAGAAATCTGGAGGATTTTCTATTGCTGTTTTTCATATCGGTTGTTTGCATTGATATTGATATAGTTTTTTTACTCGCAATACACAATACACACAATACATAGATAAAATATTAGCGGTTCGACGACTTGAATTAGTTTAATTTCTTTTTGGCTTTTACTGCCACACCGGTTAAAATTATCGTAAATCGTGCTACTTATTCAAAATGGCGAATATTATTAAAGACGATAGCAGTAGTTCCATCGTCAAAGATTTGTGCTCTTCCCTCCAAACACATGTGGATAGAGAAGAACTTCAGAAAAAGCGGAGTGACAAGGAGAGAATACGCTATTTCCTGGAAAATGGAGAAGCTCAAAAACTATTAAAAAGTTGGCTTGCCCTACAAATAAGCGAGGAGAAAAATCAAACGGGGAAGAATAAAGAAAAAGCTTTAAAGTTTAAGGATGCTGGTAATTCTGCTTTTGGGAAAAGTAAATATCAGTTAGCATTGGAACTTTACAATCAGTGTATCACGTGGATGCCTCAGGATGGTACAAAAGGTACATGAAATATTCTAAATTCTTAGCGCTTTAATAATTTAATGATTTACAATTTACAATTTACAAATAAACCGTACATCGTACAGCGCTGTTGCAAAATAAGACTTAGATATGCATTTTGTCTTTGTGAGTAAAGTGTAAAGTGCAAAATGTAAAGTGCATGTATGTAGGTACATGTACATTGTTAAACTTGAAAATTTCAATTTCTTCTGTTTACAGATATTAGTATAGCGTATGCAAACCGGTCGGCATGTCTCTTCCACATGAGTGAGATCTCATTAGCTCAACAAGATATGAAACTTGCTCTCAGCCTCAACTACCCAAAGGAACTTCATTACAAGTTGTATGAGCGCTATGGACGATGTTTCCTGACTCAGGGAAAAACGAATGAGGCTTGCAAAAGATTTAAATTGGCCTTGGCTGCTCTCGACCATGCCTCCAGTATTGAACAGAGTAAAATCCTTAAAATAAGGAAAACTCTTGAACAACTCATCAAGGAAAACTCGAGCTCCAACTTTTCCACGGAAAATTCAGGTAGGTATATCTATCTAAATAAAATGCAAAGAAAATCAATAAATTTTCTTTGGGAGGAAAATATCGTACATCCAGTTCATGCTTGATGATTGATCCTTGATCATATCATTGACCAAAGCTCATTAGTTTCAATCGTGAGTTGGTGCATGCAAATTTTACATGTTACATGTCAAATAGATATTTAGCATAAATCTGTATTCTCGTTTCTCATGTAAATATGCATTTGTGTCCTTCAGATTTGAATGTTGGTGGGCCGAAAGAGGAAGAGGAGTTAATAGTGCCCGAGTTGACAGGCGGAGAAAGTCAAGTTTTACGATGTGCCTCAAGTCGTTTAACTTTAAGGCAGAGTCCAAAACAAGGACGATTCATTACTGCCAATCAAGATATTCAACCCGGTGATGTCCTTGTGGTGCAAAAGGCCTACGTCTCCACTCTTCTTTCAGAATGGTACCACCAACAATGTTACCAATGCTACAAGACGTACGTTTCTACGTTTTCTTCTTCCATACTCCATACTCAAAATATATACATTATATTTGTGCAGTCCATAAGAACTTAACGGAAATCTTTAGAATTTATTCAAATTCTCTAACATATACATTATACATTATATACATTATACATTTACTACAAAACTCCTAAAAAATAATTACACTGCACTAGCAAAACTAAACCCAAGTTTCACTTGGTTCTTTAGGTTTTAGATGAATGGGAAAGTTTAACTTGTATCCATTTCTACATGTTCTACATATAACTGAATATTTTACTTTGCTATCTACTATTTTAGTACTTTGATCTCAGATCTATGTCGAGTGTTCACTCTAATTTGCATTTTGTACAATGTACATGCTCACCAATTTCATTTTGTTGTCTGTTGTCAATCCATCCATCTTTAGTGACTTTTCCTCCCTAATTTAAAATTCAAAATAATATAAAAAGATGCACATTGCACATGCTATATATTGATTTGAAGAGAAGAAGAACGACGACAAATCCAACGAACAAAGGACGCCACGTTTTTTCCTAAAAATTAATTCCGTTCATCCTCAGTCTTTTGCTTTGTTAAAATCAAGCTGAAAAGGAGAAGATGAGTTTAATGAAATTACTTGGGAGCTCTCAGGCTACAAACAATTTGTAGCCGGAGACACTATACACCATACGCCATGACAATGCACATTAAACGCAGAGGAAATGAAAACGGGGAAGCGTAAGCGTTCCTGTAGAAAAAGCTGATAATGAAAATTGAGAGTGACAAAGAAACCCAGAGCAGAATAGAGAGAGTAGACATGATGTAATAAAGGGTTGATTTAATTTTTGACAAATCAAATTTTAATTTTCGGTATCCATCCGATCCAATAGCATCAAGTCTCAAGTGTTGAAGTCGAGCTAGCTGCGACCTTCGAGCTTGGAGCTTTGAGTTTTGAGCTTGGAGCTTTGGGTTTGTTGTTAGCTGTTTATCATTAATTAAAATGGGTTCAAAAGCTTGGTTTTAATTCCTGTCAGATGTTGACTTTGTAACTGAAGGCAAAAACGACTCATATACAAAATAGATATAGATATACTGCACCGTATACAGTAAAATATATGGATATGCATACACCACGACATGACTGGATATAGTCAATAGTAAAAGTTGGAAAGTTCCAACCCGGAAAAGTTTTAACTCAAAGTTGCAACTTGTAAATTGCAATTTGCAATCCACTACCAAAATCACCGACAGCTTTCACTAGAGAAAAGGAAGTTTGTGTACAGTGTACAGTGTACCGTATAAAATGTTTTAAACATTTTCTACTTTGTACAAGGTATGCTTCATGTTGTTAATTTGTGCGTGATATTATTAATTATTTGTATTATTGTACTTTTAGAATTCCAGCCCCGATTGCTTGCAAAACCTGTATTTCCGTCTCATATTGCTCTGTGGAATGTCGAGAGAAGGCTTGGAGCTCCCATCACCAGTTTGAATGTCAAATTCTTGGTATTCTCAAGAATGCTGGTATTTCAATCACATGCTACATGGCACTCCGACTCGTTACACAGGTGAAATTCAACTTCCTCTCTCTTTTACACTACTTATTCCCATAGAATTTTGAATTATGTATACAGTATACAGTATACACACATGTATTTTTAGAGCAGTTTAAGGTTTAAGTTCAAATTTGATGTGTAAACAGTAAATGGTAAACGGTAAAAGTAGTGGTAGATAAAGTATGTGTGTATGTGTGTATGCGTACAATAGAAAATAGAATATTATAAATTATTCAAAATATCAAAGCCTGTTACATGTAACATGTTACACTTCACTCTGTGCTCTGTCTTCTGTACTTTTCTCATTACCTGTAATGTGTAAAATATCTACATAACAGATGAAATCAATGAAAACTTGTTATCTCTATTTCGGTTCGTACAATTCTTACTTCTAACACTGTAATATTCTAATATTCTAATATTCTAACATTCAGACCTCCATCACAATTTAAAAGGTACGAGTGAAAGTACAGGAAAATAGACAGATAGGCTACAGAGAACGAGAGAGAAAGTCCTTTGCTTTCCCTGAGTGAATTTTTCAGAAACCAGAAACTAGAAAGTGAAAACTATAGACAAACAAACAGTAAAAGATACTCTAGAGGCTAAACCTCGTTTTCGTTTTCTCCACAGCGCTTACAATTTACAATACACAATACAAAAACGTTATACATTTTATATAATACCACACACCACACACATGATGTTCTCCTTCCTTCTTCCTTGTTACGCAAAAGTTTTTGTACATGGACATTGAGTTTGAGTTTGAGATTGAGATTCAGATTGAGAACCAGATCCGAAGAGATGTAGAGATCAACTGACGCTTTATGTTAAACTTTCAAGTAGATAGTTACTTTGACTTTGGAATTTAGAGTTTAGAATTTAGAATTTAGAAATTTGCGAGGGATGCAAAACTCGAGTGTCTAATGTCTAATGTCTAGATTCTAGTGTCTAGTGAGTCGGAATGGAACTCGTGTACTCATGTATTATAGCTGAGGATGAGGATGAAAGACAAGGCTTGAGGTGAGTGCCTGTAGTATTCAATCTACAATCTACAGTGTACAGTGTACGTTGTACAATTTACAATGTACTGCAATCTCTTTAAACATGTAAAGAAGAAGAAGTGAAATAAAGATCAAAGAATCTGGATTTGGTTCAGTCAATGCTAATAAATTCTACATGGATAATATATGCACAGTGCATCCGTAATGTGTCTAGTTTCTAGTGCCTAGTATACCACCTAAAATATGCAATATGTACCATGTATAATAGGATTATTGTAAGTTGTAAGCTTGGAGCTTGGAGCAATTTGCAATTTCAGGTTTTTCCTCCTCTCATCATCCCCAATCTCCAATCTCCTTCTCCTTCCGTCCTTTCCAAATTCTTCCACACAGTTTAACTTTCTCTCGTCAGCTCCCTACCTACAACAGAAAAGCTTAACGCAGCAAACTAATCGTAAGCTATGTGTACATGTACACATAGAAAATTCAACCCAGGCCAGTCCAATCCAATCCACATCCTACATTTACCTACACAGAAAAACGGAGGACAGGCGTTAGCGTCAAGGCAGTGCCAATCAATTTGTTTGGCTAAATTTCTTCATCTGAGTACAGACTACAGAGTACAAATTCTTCTTCCAGTTTTCCTCTACAAACATCCATATATATTATATGGTAGTTCACTGGCGTATATCGTATACGTATATTTAGTATTTAGTATTAACACTCACCATTCCCAATTTCTAGATACATATATAATTTACAATGTATCCTGATTAGTCGACAGCTACATTTTATGGTTTTTTCCTAATTATAATACTTTTGAATTGAAAGTCAAGATTCAAGATTCAATACAAGAATTTAAATTAGAACGGGAGCTAAACTGGGAAGAGGATTGTGCATTGAGCATTGAGCATTGTGCTCTGTAATTGATGACAGCTGTCACCGTCACATTACCCTTGATCCGTGATAATGATGTCTCAAATTAATAACACTTTTTCTCTCTCTGCATCTCTGCCTATCTTTTGTCTCTCTCCCTCAAACTTTACTTCTTAGAAGAATCCAAGTGTGTCGTCCATTTTTCTTACAACCCACTTAAAATCTACAAGATTCGAGATTCAATTTCCTTTCATTCTACACTCTACAAACTTGCGTTTTTTGCCCTGGAATTTATTGCAAACTTCTCATGTCTCAAGTCATGTACAATGTACATTGTACATGTCAAATGCATGGAAGAGACACGGAACTTTGGTGCATAGAGCACAGAGTACCATAATCGAACATGATAAAAAATGATGATTAAATTAGCACTCGCTAGTTTTGATGAAAATTGGAACTGGTCATGAATACAATGTAGAAAATTTATCATGACATACTATAATATGTTATCAGTAGTAGTACAAATTACAGCATGTTATACAGACTACACAGTACACACTACACAATTTAATAGAGACATCAAAGGAAATTAATAAGTTTGTAATGAAAATTGATATAATATTATTACATATTGTTATTACGTGTGTATTAAATATTAACAAACTTGATTAAAAACTAAGCGCTATAAACTAGAATACACACTTAGACTAGACTGCATATTATATGTGTGTGTGATGTATGATGAATGATGAAAAAGAGTTGCTAAGAATACATGAATACAATATGAGTAAAATTTTGATAATGAACCATCTCCTCTAATTTCTAAAATGCGTGTAACGTGCAAAGTGTAACGTGTAGGTTTAAATGATGTAATACTTTGTGTCTTGTGTCTTGTGTCCTTCTCTTTGTTCTGTTTTATCGGGGTGCGATGGGAATGGAATATGAATACGGATGCGAATGCGAATACAAATACGACGGACGAAACAGACGGGACTCAAAGTGCTGAGGAAATGGGCTGAGTTAGCTGAAAAGACGGAAGAGAAGGGAAGTGACGGAGAAGAGGCAGAAGAGGAAGTGGACCAAAAGGAAAAAGCAAAGAGGAAGAATGGTGAAGACAATGGAAAATTTAAAAAGACGGAGACCAAAACGGAGGGTAAAACTACGGCCACTGCTACCGCTCTTTCGCTCTCTTCCTCGTCCACACTCCAGTTTGATCCTAATGAAGAGTATCGAGCGGATGAAAATTCCCTCTTCCATCTCGTTACTCATTCAAGGTATGTACAACATACTTTATTTCGATCGTTCTTTTTATTCAATGTCTTTGCTTATATTCTTCAATAATGTACATCATGTGTTTATATTTATCCAGAATTTATTCTCATTTTTTCAAGGGAACGAGACGCCGAAGACATTTTTCAACGAACAGTTATGGCATCCTTTCTCCTTGCACTTCTTCTCCACACCAAAACACCAACAACCAAAAGAAGCTTTTTCGATTCTCCCACGAATTCCCATTCAAATTCAAATTCAAATTCAAAACAAGAACGTAAGCAAAAACAAAACATGTACGATGTACAATGTACATTGTAGATTCTATATGATATATGATACATGTGCATTAGAAATGGGAATGCAACGCAGACTCAAAACTGGCAATATTTTAAAATTTCTGGCCATAAAAAGACACATGTGCCTTTGTTTTGCCGTTGCCCCATTTATCATTTTATTGTATTTAGATTTACAGCAAATGTCTTTCTAAACTTGTAAATGTTTGATGTATGTTGTAAATATGTTGCAAAAGATGTTGAAAACGGATGCGTTAAAGATTTCAATTTCCAATGCAATTGAAAAACCAACAGTTTGACATAAAGTATCAGTGGCTATTTATTTAGTGACGCAACTCAAACATCTTTCTTACGATGAAATTCCATGGTCCATGCTCCATGCTGCATGTACAAGTAAATAGTGTCCTCAAAGACTTGAATGATAAAATTAGAGATGATAAATTTCAAAAATTTGTAACAATTCTGTAGATACTAGACACTAGACCCGGACCAAAAAATTATTGGTGCAGAGAGGATCCGAATTTGTCTTTTTATTTCCCCTTTAGACATGTCTCCAGACTCCAGACTCCAGTATCCATTCTACAGCATTTTTTGTATATTTTAAAATCGAATAAATAGCATGCTGTTGTTTGTAGGAATACATTTTATTTTTTAGGACGTGCATTGTCAATTGTGCACGGGATGAAAAGGGACAGAAGGGAGGAAAAGCTGAAAATTGTACATATTTAATATTGTAGTTTAGTATTTTCTCAAATGAAGACTGACATTGAAACAGGATGATTTTGAAGGAAATGTTTGCATGTCAGTTTGCTTAGGATACAGGATGTAGAATGTACGGTGTACAATGTACAGTTTTTATGTTTTTATCGCGAGTTTAGATGTTGATGATGATGTTAGGGAATTTCTATATTTCCCTTAGCTATTTACCTTACAAGTCTCCACGGATAGATGAGTCATGAGTCATGTGCGCGATTCAACTTTGTTGGCCTGGCCCGCTCTGGCATGGCGTGGTTCGGTCTGGTTTGGTCTAGATTCTAGATTGGTCTGGAGTCTGGATTAGTGATAATGTGATGGGTTTCTAGTTTATGTACAATGTTCAATGCTCAGTGTTCAACCTGAATCTGAATCTTGAGCCTTGAAACTTGAGACTTAAGACTCGAGACTCGAGACGTTGACTTTAGTCTTTAGCTTTCTTCACACGTGTGGCTTGGTGTGCGTGAGCTTCTTTCACCCTCTTTCACACGACCTCAAATTCCTCTTCTTACTCCTATTCGTATTCTTGAACATTCTTCTCGATAGATTTCTTTCTCGATCCGATCCTGGATCCTGGATTCTGGATCCTCGATAGAAATTCAAGTGGAAGAGGAAGGAAAAGAAGATGTCTGAACACTGAACACTGAATATCAGTGTACAATGTAGAGTGTAGAGGGGGAAAAGAAAGTAGGAAGTAAGAAATGAGACCAAGGTCAACAAAGTCAGACCCCGGCAAACGAGGAAACGAGGAAATATCCTTAGAAAAAAGAAGGAGAAGAAAGAGAACTAATGGCGAGGATAGCACAAGGCACAAGGATACAATATACAATATACAACACACGAGTTAACTTTTTACATTATTTCCTTCTTGGTTTGAAAATAAAAAAACCACGAGGGAAAAAAATGTATTAAACCGAGGCAGTAGAATGTAAAAAATGGATATTAAGACTAAAGTATTTGGAGCATCATATTGTAGATTGTAGTAGACTGTGAGCGTGTTGAGTGCTGAGGGCTGAGTGCTGAAAGCTGGTTAATTTAATAAAATGTTTCTGTTTTTTTCCCGTCCTTGCCTTTTTTCTTGCTCATTTTGCATTGGCTCAACTATAATGTACAATGTACAATATGTAGATATATTATACATGTAGAATGTAGATGAAACTGCACAATGTACAATATTTGAGATGTTCTACATTCTACATTCTACATTCTACATATAATGTTTTTGTCTTTGTCTCTTTTAGCATCAAGAGAGAAGCCAGCTGGCTCTGGAGCTGGAGCTGGAGCTGGGTCTGGGTCTGAAAATAATGATGATAGTGTGGGAAGAAAAGAGGACCAAGACGATCAGGAGGGAAAAGAGGGAAAGAAGGAAAAGGCCATCAAAGAAGAAGGAGACAAAGGGAGGAATTCTTGTTGTAAAGCGAATGAAGATGAACTGACTGTGGGAACAATTCTCTTGCGAAGTCTTCAGTTCCTACAATTCAATGCTCATGAAGTGGCTGGTTGGGACAGTATTGAAGAAAAATCTGTTTTCCTGTCCGGAGGACTTTATCTCACTCTTGCACTCTTTAACCATAGCTGCAATCCTGCAATTGTTCGGTACTTCTTCCTTTCTTTCTTTCCTTTTCATTATTGACATAGACCTTTTCTCATTTTATTTTCTCACTGTCTCTCTCTGTCTCTGTCGTTGCCTTTATCTTTTGTCTTTTGTCTTGCTCTTACCTTTTGCATTCTGGCATTCTGCGCCTTTCCTTTTGAATTTGAATTTCCAAAGGACCACACAATATAAAATTGAAACTGTATAGTCGATAGTCGACACTGACGTAGGTAACTACAATAGCCAATATACAATATAGAACATTTGTAACTAGAGGAATCTGTCTTATTTGACAGCACAACACAAAAAAATCCCTACCAGCAGCAGCAAGTAGAAAAATCATTATTCCACTAATGTTTCTTTGACTCTTTCTCTTTGGTTTTTGTTGTGTTGTATTGTATATAGAAGAAGATAGAATAAAGAAGAAGAAAACAAAAGATAGGTGGACAAATTACAAAAATCTTGCTCCTTTTTTTTCCTTTATTTTCTTTGTCTATTCTTTATATTTGTTATCTGGGGTGGACACTGGACGCTGGACGCTGGACACAATCTGCTTTACCTGTACCATTTTCTCTCTCAACTGCTTCTGTGGTGCAGTGGAATAAAGAATAAAGAACAAAATAACGGGAGGAAAAAAACTCATCTTCTTTATCCTTGCTCCTTGTTCCTTGTTCTAATTACCAATCAGTTGTATAATTAGAGTAATCAAACATCACCTTTCAGTTTCAAAGGCTTTCCACTTTCCAACTCCCAATTCTCTCAAGACTCGAGACTCAAGACTCAAAGAGAATTCAAAGTGGAAAATGAAAAAGACTAGGGACGTAAAGGAAAGTAATGCAGGATCTTCTCTTCTATTGTCTATCATGTATAATGTATTATGTATTACGAATACAGTAAGAAAGGAAAGGGAAAGTAAGGTCAATACTGTTATCTGTAAAAGCAGCTTGTAGCTTGTAGTTTGTACCCACCCCATATAATACATAGTGTTACACATCTACCAATTTTTGTTCATCTACAAAACTTTTTCCCTCGTTTCTACCGTCTACCGTCTAGGTAACTAACAAAGTAGGAAAGTAGAAAAGTCCATGATTATAAGTACATTTAATCTCTCTGTCTTCCTTGTTCAAAGGGAAGGGTGAGATAAGGAAATAGGAATATCAGTAATTCCTTTCATTTCAACTTTTTCCAAACAAGGACATAGTAGAAAGTAGATTCCTAAGCGTCATGTCATGGCTACTGATTCTGTTGGAATTTTGTGGTTGAGTTTAAGTTGAAGCTCGAGTTGGAGCTCAAGCTTTTAGTGCAACGTAACTGTGGCTAACTCAAGACTTGAGACTCGAGAGTCGAGAGTGGAGACTATAAGAGTAATTTAGTTTTGTTGGACGGGAAAGTGACTTTGGGAAGTTGAGATTCATTTCAAGGTCCCTGACGACCGATATAAATAATCTAGGAGAATCTAGAATCTAGAATCTAGATTCTAGGAGCGGGAGTGCGTAGGAAGGAATAATTGGGCGAACTGTAATTATTCCAGTTTATTTTACTTGTAATCCTTTCTTTTCTACAGGGATTACTTTTTTCACCATCACAATCCACAGATTCCAGGTTCCACGTTCCAGATTGCATGTAAACTGCTTACGGTTTATAGTTTATAGTTTGTGGTGTATGTAGTCCGTAGTATAAAATACAATGTTCGGTATTCAGTAGTTAAACTTGCTCAATGATCAAGCTTAATCATTTGCAACAAAAAAAACTAAAAATAAATTAATCATTTATTTTTAACATGACTCTTTTGCTCTCTCGCTTTCCAAAAGACAGTAAAATATATTGCATTTCCAGGCCTTGTAAATGACTATAGTTTTTAGTTGATCTCTGTGTGACAGCTTAAATAGAATGTAGTTGTCTTTGGAGTTTGATGTTGAGTGTTTACCATAAAACAAGTAAAAATGCACGTGTTAGTGTCTCACCGCTCAATGCTCAATGCTCAATGCTCAATGCTCATTCTCTTGTTGTTGATGTTGTTTGTAGTATTTGAGTACTTGTATTTATAGATTTATTTGTTGTTTTTCCAGCTACTTTATCAATGACACGGTTGTGGTGAGAGCTATTCGGGCGATTTATCGTGGAGAGGAAGTGACAGAGAACTATGGACCAATCTTTACCTCAACGACTAGAGGAGAGAGACGAGCGGCCCTACGGAGTCAATATTGGTTCGACTGTTCCTGCGTTTGTTGTCGAGAGGATTGGCCCCTCTTTGCCAATTTATCTCAGAGTACCATGAGCTTTCGTTGTAGTTTCTGTCACGCTTTCCTTGGGAAGAATGACGATGCTTCACTGGGACTTCTACTGCAATGCAGACGTTGTTCGAGGCCAACAAACATTTTAAAGTGCTTAAAAGACCTCCAGGCCTCCGAAGGGAAATATCAGGATGCTATGGGGTTTTTAAGAATGGGAAGGGATTCCACGGCATTGGGAATTCTCCTTCAAAACATTGCACTTCTCGACACCATCCTCCTACCACCCTACAAAGAGTATCACATGGTGCAAGAGGAGGCTAGAAAATGCTTCCTTACTCTTGGCAATAAATGTACAAGTACAAGCACAACGGCAAGTCAAAGGAAAGCATGAGAACAAAATGAGGAAGTATCTGTAACGGATAAAGGATTGGGAAAATAGTAGAAAAGAAAGTCAGAAAAAAAACAGAGAAAAAGCCCTTTTTTCTCACTACACATTATATATTATACATTATACATGGTAAGCCTATGACGTATGTCGTACGTCGTTTGTCCTACGTACGTCACTTTTCTCACCAAAATCTTCAAAAAAAGACTTGTTTTTTACTTCTCTGATCCCCTACGATCTACGATTGTATGCAAGATTTATTATATCACCGACTCAAAAAGTCAAGTCCAAGTCGACGACATTTCCCATCTGATAAAACTGGCTGGCTGTGCAATTTACACCGTAAACCGTACAACGTCCATCCTATATCCCATGCATTATGCATATAGATTACTTCCATTTTATACAAGGGCTCTGAATTCGGAATTCTGAAATAGGTTTCGTCTACATCTATCTTAAAACTTCAGTTCAGACTTCACAATTCAGAGCCAACTACGTAGAAACTAGATACACCCTTTAGAATATAGGATCTTCAGTTTAAAGCTGATGATATCAGCAGTTTCTAGAGTATGGAGTTTTTGTGAATAGAGAATAGAGAGTGGAAAGAACGGTGACCCAAATCAAGTGCTATCTTAAATTACCTTCCTCAACAAATCGTCTAAATAATCTGCCAAAACCCAAGAGATTATTCATATTAGACATTAGAGCCTTCCTTGTTCTCTGGAGTAAGCAAAATGAAAGCAAATGAAGCAAACGAACATCACACAGCTCTGGAAATTGAAAATTCCAAATTCTCATGTACGATTGAAGAATTTAAAATATAACAAAATGTTATGCAATGTAAACAGTAAATAGTCAACATTGGTGCAAAATAATCAAGGCAATTTCAAAAGGTAAATAAATCAAAAGTCTCTACTCAAAAAAGAAGTAAATGAACAATATCATTACATTTTCTTGTGCTTTACTGTAAACTTTGGCTACTTGAAAAACAATCAATAGGATTGGATTGGAAATGAAAAAATTTTTTAAGAAAACATTTTGCTCAAAACCTAAAAACTATGTTGTAAAAAAGAAATGATACAAAAATTTTAAACATTCAATCTCATAATTCATCCTCTAAAATAACTATTTACATATTATAATTTATGCGTGATACTTTAAATTTTAAATGTAAGCAAGCCAGAGTAAAGGATTTAAAAAACTAATTTTTGAGGTATTTTTTATGCTGTTTTTGGACTAAAAATACTTTGTAATTTGTGGTAAAATGTGAATAATTAGAAATTAGAAAATGACTAAAACTTAGAATAATAAATTTTCAGAGGAAATTTTCACGAGTTTTCAATCAACAAAGAAAATTCAAGTGGTTGTCGTTTCCTTCGATTTTTCTGTCAATCACTCATCATGCAGGAGTAGTTACACGTGTACGTAGTATGTAAGACGCCTAACTTGACCATAAACTGCTTGAATAATGCGGAATATGTGTAATGTATAACGCACACGCGTGTAATATGATATTATACAGGAGAAGGAAATTGAAAAAGGACTCGAATTGTGGCTACGCAGTAGTCGAAATCTTATCTGAATTATTTATTAATTATTAATAAATAGCGGAATGGTTTTGCGTATAATATAATATATAATGGATCGGTACCTATTGATCGTTTTCACTTAGCTTCTTTGCTCCACACTCGAAATTCACCTTCCATATTGTCCACTTTGAACATAAAGTTTATTTACAATAAACAAAATAAGTATTAAGATATTTACAGTGTAAATGGTCAAGTATGTACCTTTTCCCGTATAATATATATGAAATTATTATGCAAATAAAAAGAATTAAAACATGAAATGGTCTAGGATAATGAATTTATTATTTATTTATGAGCAATGAAAACAATAAATAAGGTGAGATTACAACTGGATTGCTGGAATTCGATGAATTATAAAATAAAATCGCATAGATTAACTTTTATTTTTTTTTCTCATAATATCTGTATATATATATATTTTTCAATGAATGCAAGTGTATGCATAATATTATTATTATATAATTTTGATATTTTGTAGATAATATTATGCATGAGACGCATGCATTCAACTTTCAACTTGACAATTGCAATTTAAACACAGCATTCATATCATATGCTCCATGTGTAATAGCTTCAATCATACAATAATATAATATAAGTATATCATGTTGTGTGGATTTTTTTTGTCAAGAAACAACAAGTATTTGAATAGTTAGTTTGTTCACATGCATACATTATTTCTTAGGTCTTTAGACTTTAAACTTTACACAACAACTTTTTTCACAACAATTTGTCATAAATCATAAAGGAGAGATTCTTGATTTTTTATTGTTTGATATAATTTATAATTTGTTATACTGTAGTATGGTCTTTTCGATATATCGATAAATAGTGATTTATTTATGTTTGTTTTATCATTCATTCATCATTTTTGCATAATTTTTTAAAATAGATTTATCCCTAATATGTAATAGAACTTTTTGAAGGTATTTAATTTTAGATGCATATATATTTTATAATAGGTATGTAGTGTTGTTGTGTATTTATTATTTATAACATTTTCATTTAACGTTAGCGCGTTCAAACTTCAAAGTTTAGAATTTAGAGCTTTTAGACTCTGATAACAATTTAGCTATAGTTTTTTGCTTTTTAACAGGTACATGGTTTAGCAAATAACAGAGGGGACGAATTTATTAAATACAACAGATTAATTTTGGCATCAAATCTGTTTTGTGTTTTCTGTATTGGTTATGTTTATATTTACATCATTTTGAGGAAAAGCGCAAATGTTTCTTATCTAAAATCTATGTAAATGTTCTTAACATTAATGAATTTTGTGCTAAATACGTTTGTTTTTGTCACATGTGCAAAAGTGCAACTGATAATTGATGGAAGAAAATTGAAAAGCAGAGTCAAGTATGGAAAATCAGCACTATGCAAAGATTCAGATGATGATGTCTGTGCTGTAAAATGTTAGTTGAGTCAGTGGATGACAAATGACAAATTATCATGTATTTCTAGGTTCTTCTCTTGACTCTTGACTCTTGACAGACCAAATATTTCGATGTATTTGTGCATTGTGTATACGTGTAGATTGTATAAGTTGTAGATTTTAGATTCTATGCAGAATCTCTCTGAATCTTTCCCTGTCTGCAGCTTGTAGACTGTAGAGAGATACAAATGGCAAATGGCTTTCGACTTTTGACACTGCGTTGTATCTCGTATCGTCAACTTTTTTAAAAGCGGAAGAAGAAAAGTAAGACAAATTTGGCTTTAAATCCAAATGTTTTACAAAAAGAAAACACATTTTATATGACGGATTTTCTCACATGGTACATACACGGCACAGCACAGCTCAGAAGTCAGAACAGTAGTACCCGATATCCAATATGCATGTCCACAGCACCCATATTAAATGTAAAAAAGTAGTGAGCAAAGTTTTCAACAACCAACAATTAATTGTCTCACGTCTCAAAATGATTTTATACAGATTTCATCAAGACTCGAAATTCGAAACTCAAAACTCTCGAGACTCGAGACTCAAGACATGGAAATTCAAGCTTTTGTGATTTTGAGGTAGTATTTTTGGAAAACTAGTCAGGTTTTGACCATGTATAACGTGTATTCTATTTTATATTCCGAAAGAAACAATAGGAGAAAAAAAATAATGCAAAACATGTAGAAAAAGATGAAATGCAACAACTGACAGAAGTGCAATGTACACTTTCAAAAACATCTATCATCTTGACTGTCAACTTTAGATTCATTTTTCATTCCATGACTCATGATTCACGATATAAACCAAACCGTCTTATTTCTCCTTCACAATCTCCTCATTCTCCCTTCTGTCCAGTTTTACAATAGGAAAAAGATTCTGTTGCTCTTTTACTTTTTATAAGAAAAGTAATACAGACATTTTTCCCGTCAGTAAACAGTAGGTTACACTATAGATGTTTGAATTGTATTGAATTTTTAAAATAAAAAAAACCTCCTGCTGCACTAATATGGGACATTTGACATTTGATAGTGAGGTTTTTATGCTCATGTTTAAGCAAACTTGGCACAGAGACAAGAATACCGGTAATTTAATAATAAAAAAACCATGAATGTATTTGTTATTCATGTATCTTTAAATGAGCCAGTGAAATTTATGTTTTGTTTGTTTTTCGTTCCAAGTGTTTTATAATTTATGTATACTAGGCATAAATTACTATATACTTCCTATATACTTTGCAGTAAGACAACGGGAACTGGGAATTTAGAGTTTAGAGTGCAAAGTGCTGAAATACATGGAATTACCTATGTTTTATTCATGTCCAATGTCCAATGTCGATACTCGATACGCCATACGTTTCTTGGTAGAATATTTACAACGGAGAGTATCAAACACTGTTCCTGTTTGTTTCCTTCTCTAAAATATCACTGATAGGTATACACGATACACTTCTAGGCCATTATAATATAATTACATATTTATAGTTGTTTTTGATGTCAACATCTCAATTCTGAATTCTCAATTCTCAATTCAGCATGCTAATATTAGTGATAAAAGTTCTGAGTTTTTTAATCATTATAGAAGCAATATTTGTAGGCCTAGATCATAAATTGTTTTCCCTCTGCATTTCAATTATTATTTTAAGGTAGGGAAGTGACACATGTGAAATGTGCGCACTAGTGTACAAGTAAACTGCTAATGTTGGCAGTTAGATTTTAGATCCACAATCTACAAGCACGATTTTTGAAGGAATATTATCATACTGCGGTAAGGAGATTAGCAGCATAATGTGCATGGTGTATCTTTGATATTTGATAGGATTATTATTATTACTAGTATTATTATTATTATTGATTAAACTATTAGAGGTGACATTCATCACACGCAAACTTTCACTATTCACTATATATATGCTTCTCTTTCACTGATCCTGGTTCATTGTTCATTGTTCCACCACTTCGTCATTGTGTACGATTTAGGATGTGTAGAAGAAGTATATTATTTTTATTCTGGATTCTGGATTTTGGATTCATAGAAAATAAAAGTTAATGGAACAACCTTTCGCATTTACACTATAAATCATTAATCATTAACGAGCAACAATTTGAGATTTGAGACGCACTCACTCATTGTCTTTGCACTGCTGTATGGTTGGAATTTCATCCACTTAAAGTTAAACCTCATATATAATTTATAATTTATAACAAAATCATATTATATAATATGCACAATGCACAAGCTTTTTTATACTTGGTTCTTGAGTTTTAGTAATGCTCAAGGCTCAAGTTCCTGAACAATATTATGTAATAATATAATAACAATAATAAAAGTATTATTATTATTATTATATGATTACTTATGCATTTTCTTAACTGGTTTAGTATGCATGTAACGTTATGTGATGATAATAATAATGCTTTGAATATAATATTATGTCGTAAATATTTATATTATGCATGTGAGTTTTAAAAAGAAACGTCCCATTTCAAAAAAATAATATACATAAAAATCACCAAGAGCAACAACTTGTCAAAGTGTTTGCTCCTCCCAAAAGTAGAGTACATGCAGTAGTATTTTAGTATTTTTTTGGAGTGTTCTGTCTTCCGTTTTTGTTTGTGCGAATCTTCTCCATTATCAACTACCTTTTTTATTATAGTTTTCCTTTACTTTACGCATCTGGGTTTTGTTTGGACAGAGCTAAGAGGATCATTGTAAGTTCTTTGCGATTAATTTTTCCATCTGTAAAACAAATTAATTGAAAAATAAGGTTGTATTAAAATCCGACAAATTCAAATTTTACATGCGTTTTTCATGCTTCCATGTCCATCTTAAAGCTCAACTCTCAACTATCAATGTCTCCAAGAAAAACAAAAATAATTTACCTCGATTAAAATCACAACCTTGAAGAATGGTCTCTTCAAAGTCTGCAAGGTCCTGTGCATCGTAATCCTACAACAAAAAGAACGAAAGGAAACATATTATGTAATTCTTTCACCTGTACAATTTTAGATTTTACTTATGATTTCCAATCACAAGCCAAAGCTTTTGTCTTTACCGAGAGACACATGTACGTGTTTATACATTGTACGCTTTCTCTGCTTTCTCTTTTACAAGGTGAATTGTTTATCTCTAATCTGTACTACATTTTAGATTGTAGCTTGTGCAGAAGTTGTTAGGAGGATTATTTAAAATGAAATTTAAAACTGTATATGTACACTAGAGGGACTTAAATTTACATGTTTTGAGAAAATTTAAATCAGGAAATCGTAGAAATTCGTGTTTTCTAAGGTTTTGGACCTCCTAGAAAACCGGGAAGGAATTTTTTTGGAACTGTTTCCTTTGGCAGGATTTGTTAGTGGACTAGGGTGACTTCGTTAGGATTCTCAAAAGAATTTTACCCCCTCCCCTTT